>JAOVYX010000541.1:0-13543 GCA_035668315.1 Drosera spatulata
CCCAAACACTAGATGGCTTGAGTGAGTGCTGAAATCTCAACAACAAGCAGCTTATCTTCTACAATCAACCTGTTTGCTCCATTATCAACTAAAGGAAGAGAGTATAATACTGATGTTGGAAAGAACCTGAGGAAGTAAAGCATGAAAAGTTGTGACAAGCTTTTTCTTATTGTGAAGAAGGAATTCAACCATTGCATCTGCAGTGCTGGGATCCGCAAACTCTCTGAAAAAGTACCCCAAACAATAGACATTTCATTAGCACAATCAAGTACAACCTGATGTACTACAATATCAGAACTGAGGCAAGAATTAAAAAGTAAAAAAAAAAAAAGAATAAGCATTTACAAATTAGGTTCAGTAGAACAAGAAAACAAAAGAAAGGAAGGCAAACAGCAACCTGAATATCAAGTAGAGGAACAATAATTGAACTCTGTTTTTATTCAAATCCATGCAGGTAATCCAAAAATTGACAGAATGCAATGAGCAGGCATGAGAAACAAGCTACTCTATTCTGATGCCAAAAGAAGTTAATATTCCGATCAAGGGAGAAAAATAAAACCCATTCATCATGGTCTACCAACAAAGCCAAAACTTTTAATGTTGTGAAAATCAAAGCTTATCAGTAGGATGAGGGAGGATAACAAGAACATCTTTGTCCATAATTCGCAACAATCTCAATTTGGTTCAATAGAACGTCTACACAGAAACGGAGGATCGCGATTGATGTGAGCTAGGATATGCATCACGAAGCAGAAGGAAACAGATTCATGCTGGATCGAAAGAGCTCACTGTGCCTTTAGCGACAATGCTAGCTACAGCTATTGTTCCTTCTGCTCATGTGAGACTGACAATTATGCCTATGCCAAGTACTCCACAATACGGTACATACTAATTGGTGTTTAATCTAATTGGTGTTGTCCTTCTTCAACAACATCCGGTTGATGCCCAACACCATCACCCCTGACAACTTGAGATTCAGATCCTACAATGTCGGTGGTGAATGGTGATTGCTACAATTGAACTTCTGCATAGAAACAGAGGATTGGGATTGATTTGACCTAGGATTTGCATCACGAAGCAGAACATGAGAGTTGAAATTTAGTTTTTGATAGAAACAATTTGCCTTGGTTTTGCAGAGAATCACAAACTGGATTTGAAATTTAGACCCGTAATGTTTGTTCTAACTATTCCACCTCAACCACCCTAATACCACAGTCCTTGCTAGTTCCTACAACCAACATTAGAAGCTTTACTAGAGACAGAGCTATCAGCTGCGCGAAATTGCAGCATAGCCACGTGTGCAGACCTATTATGCAAATATAGATTTCTCCAAATGAGTTGAAGACTTGGAGCAAAAAGAAACTATGAGTCTCGACTCTCTAATAGATCCTTGTAAGTGCTACATTGATTCTCTTAACCAAAAGAAACACTCAGAAGCTACGCTACAAACCAAATCATATGAAAGTGTATATTTGGATTCAGAGAGAATGTGCCAAAGGGAATTGAAGAAACCAGTAGAAAGGTTCGGAAGTAGTAAAACCATAAACAGATTTTGGCATCCTCTATGGCCCATAAACTTATTCTCTACTGTCCATGTGAATTACCATTATACAGCACGGCCATTTTATCTAGATGCAACACTATTCTTCCTCAATCATTGACTACGTAATGCTATCGAACACCAACTGAACCACAACTCAAAAGGAAGAAATAGCTAGCTGACTAAAATCCATCTAGGCGCTAATAATCCCAAAATGTCCTACAAGGCACACAGAGGCCTAGATGTCTTCGTAGCAGGACCACAGATACTCATAAAGTTATAAATCACAATAACTAAGAAAGGAGAAAGTACTCTAATGAATACGTATGCTCACCGACTCAAGCATGAGCGGAAAAATATCCTTAAACTAGGATCAGCATCATGCAGAACGATCTCCCCAAAATCGAGGAAGAACTGAAGAATAGCCTGCAAATGGAAGACACTATGATAAGCAAAAGTACACTGCCCTTTCAAAATTCCGATAAGAATCTTATCACAAAGCAAAATGATTCAAACCACAAAGCACATGAGAAAGGCATGGGGCTTAGCTCCTGAAGTTCGCATTCCAAATATATGTGCATTTATAATGCCATTTCATACCTCTATGGTAATAAAAACTTCGAGAAGAAATCCCACTTCCAAGGATGCGCAAAAACCGTAAATAGTTTAACTCCTTGCTCCACTTTCATTTGACAACTAATGTTATAGGCCGTAAACATTTATACAACCACTTAGCATGCATCTCTGTTCTTTTGAAATGGATACCATTTAACAGTCTCATCCTAGCGAATCAGGGTCACACATAAGGAAGCTCTCACAAATATTAACCATCGATGATATTCTACATACCATTATCAAATTCTAGGAAGAAGCAAAGCTCATGCATTCTCCACGAAGCAGAATAAGAAACCCCACCCTTGGACGAAATGCGTAACCACCAGCAGTTCACATGGTTGATATAAAAGATCGATAAATTTTCTGAATATTCACATTGAAATGCTAAAACAGACTGATAAAAAACGGAACATAAACAAACATTTCACCGAAGCACAGACCAGCAAGAGGAGTCCAATTGAAGAACGTGACTGAGAAATGGAAGCCACGCATCGCTGAAACAGCTTGTTGATAGGCGGATAAACCCTAGCAACCAAATCCTCTGATTTCTCCGCCTTGCAAAGATCATACAGCTTCTTTACCTGAATTCCGAATCAAATACAATGATTCATTAAGGAAAGAAAAATCAGCATCGCTTATCTGATAATGAAGAGAAAAAATGAGAACTGACGGAGTTGAGGAGAGAGGGATCTGAAGCAGGATCGCTGGCGAAATTGGAGCCACGCGCGCTTGCTGACAGTGTTCGTAGGTGGAAATCCCAGTTCTTCTCTCGATCCCCCATTTCTGTTTCTCCAATCCAACGTCGTCGAGTCGGTTAAAGGGTGCTCAGAGCACTTGCATTGGAATCCCCAAAATCCATTGAATATGTATATGTATCGGGAAAATGGGGTTGTTTTTGTCATAATAAAATCTAATGAATACAATATATTGTGTAAATTAGAAAAATTACATTGTTGATATATATTATATAAATAATCAAATGTCAAATGTTTAATTGTGTTCATTTCACAAGAAAAATATCAATACATTTGCAGAACAACATTGTTTTTTTTTATACAGGATTAAGAGAATCTTTTGGAATTGTTTATGTGAGTGGATTTAGAGAATATTAGTGAGTGGATTTATCATACATTCCACTTATAATATTTAACACTCTTCCTTGAATGACAAAACAATAATATGTTAGATATCTGGTTATGGGAATGTGACTGTCTCGTTAAAATCTTGTCAGGAAAAACCCATTTGGATAAAATCCTGATTGAAGAAAAAAGAGTACAGTCTTTTTCTCAATAGTAGCTCACTTCATTGAGATGTCTTCAATCAGGAAGATCTTTGAGTCGTCGAATCCCGATTTTATATCTGAGTACCTCAAAAACTGTCTTGGAAAGTGCCTTTGTGAATAGATCTACCAAGTTCACACTGGATCGAATTTGTTGGATATTTATATCTCCATTCTTATAAAGATGATATACAAAGAAGAATTTTGGAGATATATGTTTAGTTCTATCACCTTCAATGTACCCTTCTTTGAGCTGCACAATGCATGCTGCATTATCTTCGTATATTACAATAGGGTTATCTTTAATTGAAAATAATCCACATGAACTTTGAATGTGATGGATCATAGATCGAAGCCAAACACATTCTCGACTTGCCTCATGAATAGCAAGTAGTTCGGAATGATTTGAAGATGTAACAGTTAATATCTATCTGCTTTGTGGATTTCCACGAAATTACCGCATCATTTTAGGTAAATAAATATCTAGTTTGTGATCTTATTTTATGTGGATCAGACAAATATCCAGTATCTGCATATCCAATGAGATATGATTTTGTGTCTTTTCAATAAAATAAACTCATATCTGTAGTTCCACGAAGATAACGTAATATTTGCTTTATTCCATTCCAATGTCTTTTAGTTGGTGAAGAACTGAATCTTACTAATAAATTAACAACAAAGGCAATATCAGGCCTTGTACAATTAGCAAGATACATAAGTACACCAATAGCACTGAGATATACAACTTTTGACCCAAGTATCTCTTCTTCATCTTCTTGTGGTCGAAATAGATTTTTTTTCACATCAAGTGATCAGACAATCATTGGGGTACTTAACGGGTGAGCTTTATCCATATAAAAACAACATAAGACTTTTTCTATATATGCCAATTAATTGGACAAAAATTCCAATGAACAAATGCCCAATCCGTATGCCGATTGGGGTACTATGATCTCTTCTAGAGTATCAACGATATTTAAATCGTCTACATATACGACAATTATAACAAAATCAGAATTTATTTTCTTGGTAAAAACATAATGACATATCTCGTCATTCATATATCCTTGTTTTAATAAGTACTCACTAAGACGATTATACCACATTCCTCCAGATTGTTTTAATCTATACAACGATCATTATAATTTAATTGAGTACAAGTTCCGTGGTTATGTATCACTTGACATTTTAAATCCTTCATGGATTCTCATGTATACGTCAGTGTCTAATGATTCATATAAATATATTGTCACAATATTCATTAGATGCATATCATATCCTTCTTTAGCGGCCATGCTAATTAAGAAGCGGAACGTAATTCCGTCCATCATAGGAGAATAGGTTTCATTATAATCACAGTTTGGTATCTGTGAAAAATTTTGAGCAATTAAACGCGCTTTATATCTCACAATTTCTCCTTTCTCATTTCGTTTTCGAGCGAAAACCCACTTGTATCCAACCGGTTTGATATTTTGTGGTGTCTTTACTACTGGTCCAAAAACTTCATGTTTAGGCAAAGAATCCAATTCTACTTGAATTGCATCCTTCCATTTTGGTCAATCATCTCTTTGTCGACATTCATCTACACTACGTGGTTCTGGATCCTCATTTGGATTCATGATATCGAATGCCACATTATAAGCAAAAATATCATCTATCTCAATTTTATTTATGTCCACACAATATGCATATTATTATAATTAATCGAGATTTCTTCATTTGTAAGTGATTGTTTCTCGATAGTATTCTCATTAGCATTATTAGTTACTACCTTTTCATCAATCACCTTTATGGATTTATCCATTGGTATGATTTCTTCGAGAACATCATTACCTTTTGATTTTCTTTTGCGAGGAACTATATCTTTCGCACCAACGCGTCTATCACGCTTCAGGCGAGGTTTACACTCTTCTAGAGTGTTGTCAGTATTGGATTTATTTAATATTGGAATTTTGACAGGAGCATTTACAGCTGGTATATAAGATTTAACTATCCTCTTCGCATCAGTAAATGAGTCAGGCATTTCATTTGCGATATTTTGTAAATAAATAATCCTTTGAACTTCATGTTCAAATTGATTAATACAAGGATAATTAGAAGACAATAGCGATTATTTCTATGATATTTCATCCCAAACTTTTGGTGAAATATGTGTTTCTTCTCTTTTCTTTTCTACCCTTATTTTGGGAATTCATTTTCATTAAAATGACATTCTACAAATCTTGTAGTGAACACATCTCCCGTTAATGGTTCGACATATCGTATTATTGAGAGAGAATCAAAATCAATGTATATCCTAAGTTTACGTTGGGGACCTATCTTTGTTCGTTGGGGTGGTGCGATTGGAACATATACTGTACACCCAAAAAACTCGTAGATGTGAAATATTTGGTTCTTGACCAAATACGAGTTATAATAGTAAATACTTGTGGTAGGCTACAGGCCTAAACGTATCAATGTTGTAACATAAAGTATTGCATGTCCCCAAGTTGTAGTCTGTAATTTGCTTTTCATAAGCAATGATCTTACAATTAACTGAAGTCTTTTAATTAAAGATTCAGCTAGACCATTTTTTGTATAAACATGAGTTACAGAGTGCTCAGTAGTAATACCAATAGACATGCATGCAATATCATTAAATGCTTTTGACGTAAATTCTTCAGCATTATCAAGACGAATTGTCTTTATTGGATGATCTGGGAAATACGCTCGTAATTTGATAATTTGAGCCAATAGCCTTGCCAAAGCTACATTTCTTGTAGAAAGAAGGCAAACATGTGACCATTTAGTTGATGCATCAATCAATACCATAAAGTATTAGAATGGTTCATTTGCAGGGTGGATAGGTCCACATATGTAACCTTGAATTCTATCTAAAAATACTGGAGCCTCAACATTAATTTTTACTAGGGATGGTCTTATAATTAATTTCTCCAATGAACACGCTGTGCTTGATAGATCATGACTTGCTAGAATCCTTTGATTTTTTAACGGATGTCCGTTTGAATTTTCAATAATGAGGCACATCATATTGGTTCCTGGATAACCAAGTCGTTCATGCCAAATCATTAAGGCATTATTGTTAGCGAACTTCTGGTTCACAGTAGCATATGACTCAATTGTTCTAATAGTCGTATGATATAATACAGAAAAGAGTGTTCGGAGTTTTTCCAGTATATGCTTCTGGCATGATACTATCAAAGTTATATAAAGATATTCTTTATCTTGTTCGCTTCTTGTTTCCTCATGGAAACCATTTAATCGTATGTCCTTAAAACTCAATAAGTTTCGTTTAGATTTTGAGGAATACAAAGCATCTTCCATAAGGAGTTTAGTACCATTTGGAATTACTAATTTTGCTATTCCTGATCCCTCAATTAAATATATGTTTTAAATGATTATGCCAACATTAGCTTTTACTAATGTTAAATGAGATAAATATCTTTTATTTTGGAGAATAGTATGAGTCGTGGCATAATCCGCTATGCATGTATCTTCTTCTCTCATTTATAATTATCTGTAAATATTTTGAATAAACACACAAACCTTTTATTCAATTCAAATAGAAGTACATGATTTTTATTCCATTATAAAAACTAAACAATAAACATAAATGCATAGAAATAATAAATTATAGATAACTCATAACATCTTCATTTAAAAGATGCATATTTGACTGGATAAAATCTGTTATATCAAAATGGGTTGTGTCTTCTGACACTGGTTGTTCCTGGACAACGTTATCAGGAGTTGCTGCTTCTTGAGTGGCAAGGTTGACCTCAACCTGTTTACCCTTTCCTTGGGACTGTTGGTATAAATCCACCAAATGCTTTGGTGTTCGACCAATGTCCTTTACCACCACATCGATAACATGCATCTTCGTGATGCTTTTGTTGATTTTGGGTCTTAGGATTGACCCATGTATTTTTTCGCTTTCCTTCTGCCTTATGTGGTCCCGAAATATTACGGGATGCAAGGTAGTTACCTTGTCCACATCCTCGTCCTTGACCATGACCTTGGCCACGGCCTCGTCCTTGTCCGCGCCCATGAGAAGAGTTAACATTACCTTCAGGGTATGTTACAAATGTTTCAGGCACGGGGACGGATCCACTAGGATGAATTCTATCTTGTTGTAACAACAATTCGTTATGTTGCTCAACAACAAGCAAATAGGCTATCAAAACGCAAAATCTCTTAAAACCCATTGCGTGATATTGTGCCTGTAAGGTCATGTTTGATGCATGCATGGAAAGTGATATAGGCCTTTTCGAGCATATTTTTATATGTTATCTTATCACTGCATAATCTCAGTTTTGAAATAATTCTGAATACCTCAGGATTATATTCAGAAATATTTTTAAAAACTTACAACCTGAGATTTTGCCATTCGCTTCGGACAATTGGTAGTATACGGTTCTGTGGTGGTCATATCTTACTTTTAAATTATTCCATAATATTAGAAGTTCTTCTTCCTCTAAATATTCATACTTTAGCTTTTCATGGAGATGATGACGAAGAAAAATCAACGCCCTTGTTTTGTCCTGTTGGGACATTTTATTTTCATCTTTTATGGTGTCACCAAGTTCTTTCGCGACAAGGTGCAACTTAGCCTGCAAAACCCATGTAAAATAATTATTTCCTGAGATGTCAAGAGCATTAATCTCCAAATTGATAAACTTGGCCATTCTGAATTACCTTTACGATAGATAAATGAGATGTGGGACGAACTTGGACCGAGCTAAACTCGTGCTGATAACATGTTGTAATAAAACCAAATGAACACAATATGTCGTATAAATTAGGAGAATCACACTATTGATATACACTTTATAAGTAACCAAATGCCAAATGCTCTTACCATGTGTTCTTTTCGCAAAAAAAATATCAATACATTTGCAGAAGAACATTGCTTCTTTTATACAGGCTTGAGGGAATCTTTTGCAATTGTTTATGTGAGTGGATGAGAGAATATTAATGAGTGGATTTGTCATCCATCCCACTTACAATATTTAATAGTTTTAACTATGGCTATCAAAAACTGTCACACTCATACAATTTAATTTTTAAAATTTGAAAATAAGAAAAACGGTTAATTTTTTTTTTCTTTTTGAATCTTTGTTTTTTAAAATTTGAGAGTGAGACTGCAGCTTGTTTGGTTGCATCAACTACAGCCTTGTTATTCCCGTATGTATTCTACTGTTTTGTTCCGCCTATCCAAATAACAATTTTTTCTTGTTTGGAAAAGCTTTAAATTGGTAAAAGTCAATTTTAACCAGCATTTGTGATATGTGGAGAATGTTTAGTACATCTTGTAAATATAATTTTAAGCAGCACTTGTGATGTGTGGAAAGTGTTTGGCCCAACTTGTACCTGTAACTTTAAGCAATTTTTGTGTTTAAAGTCATAAGCCATTTGAAACTATTTTTCTCCTTAATGGAGAGGTCAAAACTATCTTTGATCAATTAAAATAACTGAAAACTATTTCTTTACCAAACATCAAACTACTTATTAACAAATTACAATAAGCTACAACTTATCAATATCAACCATAAGCAGCTATAAACATATTCTATCTGCCTAACCAAACGAGTCCTTTTTTATCCTTTCAGCTTCCTCTATGACGGCTCCATCTTAACTAATTCAAAACAATACAATTTTTTACTAAAAATCAAATCAGGAATCACTGCATTCCTACCACGAATTCAGAATTTTCACTGTTGGTTAAATGTGCTTCTTATTTTAGCCGTTGGATTGTAATTGTGTTTTGATGGTTTGGATCATTACATGTGTCATGTTAGATAGCCTAAATCCTAAATCCTAACCCTAAACCCTAAACCTCCTAATATAAGTACTTGTTTGCTGAGTTGTTGCCACCTAATGACATTTCATTTCTTTCCTTCTCTCTCTACAACAAACACATTCTCCCTTTTTTGACCATCGAATCTGAGAGCTTGGCATGCTCCCAATGTCGGATTCTGTGAGTAAATATGGTATTAGAGCTAGATTTGCTATTCTCTGTTTTTGATTGATCTTATTTTCTCTTTCCTTTCTCATCCATGGAAGATTCTTAGCCTCCAACCACACTCCACCACCTTCTTCGCATTCTGATTTTGTTTCTGATTTGGTTGATTCCACCATTGATCCCTCACATGAGCTCTTTCGTCACCATTTTACTCATACGAAATATCGTCTCTACAGCGAACCACTCAATAGAAACAATACAAACACTAGAAGCGTGCTATTGAGGTTTCTCTAACAGTGAAGAAAAAATTGGAGATCGTCAAGAGGTTATACAAACCACCATATTCATCGTCTCCTCAACATGCATTGTGGGAGTGGTGCAATAATATGGTTATCTCAAGGTAACTGTACTCGGTTTCAAGTGACATCGTTGAGAGCGTGGTTTATTATACCACTACATGAGATCTAGGAGGAACTGGAACAACGTTGTGGTCAACCTAATGGTGTGCGTATCTTTCAGGTTGAACATGATATTTCTCAGAATTCGCAAGGTAACTGCTTGATCTTATCCTATTTCACCAAGCTCAAGAAGTTGTGGGACGAATACAATGTACTAGTGATTCTTCTGCAATGTACCTTTGGCTCTGCATCTGCTATTGTCACTATTCTTCAGCAAAAGCATATGATGCAGCTCTTGATGGGGCTATGTAATTAAGATTGAAAGATCAAGTTCAGTCAACCTAGAGGGGGTGAATAGGCTATAACAGAGATTTTAGCAAATTTGATCACGAGACCAACTTGCATCGTAACGGAAAGTATAACAAACTCAACGAAATCAATTGATGCGAATTTAACGAGTTCAATAGAATCAATGAGTACGGTTCTTTGAGGAATCTAAGTGAATCAAGAACAAAGTAGTAAAAATAACACACAAAGATTTACGTGAGAAACTCGAGGACTGGGAGAAAAACCCATAATAGTAAATCATTATAATCGCTATATTATAAAGGCAAGGTTTCCAGGTTGACCTTTAACCTCTGAGTTTTCTCAGGCTCTCTCAGCAAACCTATTACAACGATCGCAACCGATCGCTTTGATCTGAACAGATCAAACTCCAAGATCTCATAGGATCTTTCTTTAATGAACCAACAATTAGCCCACGTCTAATCGATCTCAATGAAATATATTGAGTAACGGTTTGAAGGCGTATTACAATAATCGTCTTCTAGAATGAAGCACCACTAATTCTTATATGCTCAAATGATGGTGATGATGATGGAACTTCTAACTTCACTATTGCAATAACAACTTGAACAAAGTTGTTCTTCATGCTTTGCACCTCAAATGAGAAAGTAGAGAGATAGTTCTTTTTCTTGAATCACTTGAACATATTTTTTCTTGAATGACTTCATTATCTTTTGAATAAACCAATGACCCCTATATATAGAAGTCTTTGGCTTATTACTTAATTCGTTGTTCTAATTTCATTAGATTGGTCACTCCCTCTTCAATGACTTTCTCTTGAACAACTCTGATAAGTTCTTCCTAGTCAAATGCTTCAGAAAACAGCCTCTTCACACTTAAAATAGTCAGCCTCCTTCTGAGACTCTGGTATGCTATCTTTGTCACACTAATATCCTCATCACATCGCAGTTACTCCCAGTTTGATACACACTAGGACTCTGATTTCAACTCTATTAAGCGTTTAATATATTGCAAGAATACAAGTATACGTGTTGCTTCGCAAGTAATAAAGTGATAAATATGAGTATCGTCCCACAAGGAACTTAGTTTCTAACGATCGAGTTGTGGAGTTCTTTAAGCCAAAATATAATCAATGAATGAGGTTTAATCTAATGCAGCAACTAAGTTATGCGACTACACTAACACGCTAAGCTAAAATGATGAGTGGTATGGGTGTGAAGTTAGGGACGTGATCTCGTTATCCTAGTGCATGATCATTCCGTTTACTCTAAGCCCTAAGTTATACTCTAATCCCTCTCGAGATTTGGAATAATTTTACTAGGTGTCATCTCAACGTATCTCTATGTGAGATTAAAATAACTAGTAAGTCATTTGCATAGTGGTTCCTCTTAGATAACTACAAGAGTCATGTGAGCGGTTTCTCAACCTTTCGTTCAACTCAAGCTGAAGGTTGTCTAGGTCTAGTTTATGTCTATCCTCTTGGAATCGAAGAAAACTATAAGTTCAATGCTTGGTGATCAATCTAACGATGCATTATCTTCAACAACCAACACACAACCCTAAAGAATATACGAATAACTAAATTAAAGCATGAAAGTGATCACAACACTATTAAAACTACATTATGACCCTAATGGAAGGCTTAGCTCATGATTCGGAGGTCAAGGTAAATCATCAAACGCATGGTGTGCATACAAGACATAGTCAACTATACTCTCAAAACATTAAGGGAAAAAGTAAACCAAGGATGATCTCCCCTAATTATATTGATGATGAATGCTCTTGATCCTTCCTTGATCTTGTTCTCCCTTCTTTGTTGATAATTTGATGAGTGAAAAGCCCCAAAACAAGCACCAAACCTCACCAACACTTAGCCACTATACAAGATGATGATGAGAGGAGAAAAAAAGAGTGTTTTTGTGTGGGAAATGAGGGAGACGAGCCATGCAATGGTGCTGCAGGTGTGTTGCGCGTGTGCCATCTGACGGAGGCCATTGGGCTACTCTTGTTTTTTTTCGTGGCCCGTTTCAGCCTGAACCCTCTCGTCGTCCCATTGAAGCCCTTTTATACCCTTTTGACCTCGTTTGGCCTTCTTTTTTACGTTTTTGGTGTCGTTTTGCTCCCCTTGCAAAAAAATAAAAAATAAAAAAGAAAATATATGAATCAAATCAAGGAGAAGAATTTTACATAATTTAGATGCACAATTCATCCCAAGACGCATTGAAAATCGTGAAAAAAACAAAATCAAATATGCATTTTTACACTCTAATCAACTCCACCATGCTTGAGTTATTGCTTGTCCTCAAGCAATGATCGTGAGGTGAGACAAAACAAGATCCTCATAACATGCCAAACTCTAATGATCATAACCGTCAAGTGTTATAACTCAAGATGTTGAGAAACCAACTCATCGTTCCCTTACGACAAACTTGCATGATCACATCCTAATATCACCACGTCATTTTTAAGACTAGGCATCACTCACCATTCCACATGATCATGAGGATCATATCGATAATTTCTCATAAACACGTAATGACAAGATTTCAACTCAAATAATACGGTAAGCAAACTCGTGATTTCACCTACCATTACACCCAGTCATTCACTTTGTAATAACATGTATTGTAATCCAAATTGGGTTTGGCAAGGAAGCACAAAAAGGGTGAAAGGAGGTTAGCTTCAGGCCATGTGGAGCTTGGTAGAAAATGATGAAAATATGCCAAATCAAGTGATAGTCTTTCTACCATCCCCATTTACCCTTAAAGCATTGTGCTTCGAGGCAACCCATACAACCCACAACCAAACATCACAAATACTCATAAGTCATCCCTTTTATTTAGGGTTTATGACTTTCTTTTCTTTCTTTCTTTTTTAAAATATTAATAAAACTTTACCTTGTAACCAAGCAAGCATTCATCCCTTGCACATTTTGTGCCATTTTCATTTCAAGAACACCCTTCTTCTCTATACACTTTGGAGTTTCTACCCTATTACCTAACCAGCCTTGACTCAAACATAAGGCAAGAACTTGAGAGGGTTCTTTTGTGGGGTAAGTATCATAAGTTAAGCAAACACACTCCAACTAAACATGTAGACCATACTCATCATCCAAACACATATGAGAGTGGAAAAAAAAAAAAAAGAATAGGAGAATCATAATGTTGGTGAAAAAGGAAAGGTTTAATGGTATGGCAAAAGAAGAGGTCATATGATTCCAATGCACACATCACATTGCTTCATCTTGGGTGCAAGCAAGTTCGTCATATACATGCTAACTGCAATAAAATAATTTAGCCTAACCGCTCATCTCACAAGCCAAATGAGCCAGTTAGCTTCTGATATGAGCCAGTTGAAGGCTCAAACGAATAATAAACTCCCTTCTCAGCCTATAAATCCAAGAGAGTCTGCAAATGCAATCACTCTGAGAAGTGGAAAAGAAC
>JAOVYX010000542.1:0-13542 GCA_035668315.1 Drosera spatulata
TTTTTCTGTGGGATCGACCCCTACTTCCACTACTACATTTAACTCCATATTTATAGAGTGAAGTGGGTGCTCTTAAATATGAATTTGACGTGCTTACGACAGCACGCACCATGTGCTCACAACATTCACATTATTTGCATTATCCACATAATCCTTCACCTCCAAAACTCCCTTTTGGCGATTTTCAATCGACAGAAAACTTGGTCTCTGTATAGCAGATAAGGATCAATGGTTTAGAGAAACCGACAAATTTTTTAAAAAGGGTTTTTTTGACTATTTTGTAAATTGTGGCCTGTTTTTCATAAATGATGATTACGGTTCACTAAAAATTGTTGACAATTTCAAAAACTGTTGTCGTTTATTTTTTAGGAAAAATCATCAAAAAATACAAAAAGATGAAAAATATACCAAAAAGATATATACAAGATCTTTATTTCTAACACATACAAAATCAAAAAGAACCGCCTCTCAACAAACACACCTGATTTCATTCATCCCTGTTCGAAAAAAAAATTACTTCGTTTTCGATCCAATTCGACCATGAAGTAAGCGTCAGTTCAACAATTCACGCACAGATAGATTGAATTCTTGGATCGAAGAGTCTCGGCATTAGGGTATGACGCTCTGATTTCATAATTTATGATGTGTCGTACTGTATAGAACAAATGATTATTTGAGAAGACATAGTATTAACCAACATTTGAATAAAAAAAGATGGTTATTTGTAAAAACGATTAGTGTTTTTGTTTGCATGAATTCGCAATTACAAACACTGTTTCGAATTTGGGGTGATTTCAGTATAAAACCCTAATTCACAAATTGAATTTTAGCTTTTAGTTGTTCAAAAATGAATACTGGAAAAATCTGGAATATGATCGCTCTGTTTGGTTATTATACCTGCGATCTTTTTGTTAATTATACCGGCGCTCTGTTTGGTAAATAATATGTACTCTATTTTGATAATATGAGTATAGGGGCTCTGTTAGTTAATTGAAATGCCGCTCTATTTGGTAATACACAGTCTCTCTGTTTTCATAATACACATGCGCTCTGTTTTTAAAACCTAGGCGCTCTGATTTCAATGACAAAGACTTTCTATTTGAAATAAACAGAGCATCTGGTCAATTTGAAACAGAGCGTCTGTTGTGTAGAAAAAAAATAAAAATTCACAACCTTATTTACGACAATAAACATCGAAACACCTTAAAAAACACATTTGATTACAAAGACGTTCTATTTGGATTGATTCTGAAAAATAAATCTATTTGCCATTGTTTTTGAATTCGTATTTTTTGACTGAAGCTGTATATTGACTAACTCTACATTCATAAGTATTTTGAAATAGTCCAAATGGTGTGGTGATACGGAAGCAATCTATGGCCGGTTATGAAACTTATTGCTAAAAATGAGATCACAGTGTTAGACGAACATCGACCGAAGTTGCAAGAGACCCCTTTTTGGCATTTGTTGAAGGGCATACTGGATGGAAAGATGACAACAGAAAAGTGTCGAAAAAGTGATATAAACGTTCGACAGATCATATCAGAATAGAATAGAGGTGAGTCGACATTCACATTTGGAGGTCATGAATTCTGCCTAGACAAGATGGGCATGAAGCTGATTTTCGGTATAGTTGATGGCAAAAAGAACATAGAAAACGAAGGACTACTGGACACTGTACAAGAATCCGAATTCTTGCAAAGAAGGTTTTCAAATCGAAACCAAGGAAAAAGAAAGGACAGGGAGTTGACGACAAAAAAAGATTAAAGATACATTAATAACAGCATCGAGAGGGAATGAAGTGCTTGATTACGAGGACACGGCCTGACTTCTCATGCTATATATTTTAAACACGCTCTTTGTAAGCACATCGAAGCCATCTTTGAATTGGTCTTACTGAAACTTTGTAGCAGATATGGATCTCATGTGTGATTATAACTGGACATCACACTTTCGTAAATTGACAAAGTCGCTGGACGAAAACGTTACAATTCCAGAAAAGGTCACGGGATGTGTCTTAGTGATACCTGTAAGTAATTTTACAATGTTAATTTGTTTTTTTATAGCAATATACGCTCTTTTTACGGAACATTCACAATAAATAACTCAAGACGCTCTATTTTAGTAAAGTAGACGCTATGTTTTAGTTGTAGTGACAAATTGCTAACAGGCGCTATGTTTTTAATAAAGTAGGCGCTCTATTTTTAAATAAACCTTATTCTCAACGATCTTTTTTTTTTTTTCTTAAATGACAGTATTGGTCTATGGAGAAAACGAATGTCATAGATCCAATTGAAGAAAATGAGGATGAAATACGTCCAAGGTGTGTAAGGTGGAATCTCAAGGATCTGCCTAAAGACATATATGTTGCCGCTTCTAGCTTTGAAGAAGATAAGGTAACAAAAATTGGGATTTATTCTACATATATCATCTATATTGAGCAATTTAGACTAACATTTCAAAATTCGAAATAACAGTCGTTACTCGATCCGTTGAGCCCAACAGCGCATGAAAGAAGAGAATATGGCTTGGGAGCTACCGCCATTGAATGACATAAAGATGAACACAAGGATGACAGCAAAGAAACTCAAACTCAAGGATCAAACGTCCAAGATTTTGAATTTAAAGCTAGAAACTATCGTTCCAATTCTAGCCAATCCACTCAAAGGAGCCGCAATAGTGAAAACAATGAAGACGACATTTCATCGCCTGATCTACTGATAAAGCACATTCAACCAAGCAAATTATCACTGTTGAGCACACAATTACGAGAAGCTAGAATTAAAATCACTACATTGAGGGAAAAATATATGAAGGCCACGAACCAAATTTATTTGCTTGAGCAAAAGGTAAATTGCTTGCAAAGAAGATATTAATTCATTTCATTTAAGTCATGAAAGCTTGCTGCACAGGCGCTCTGTTTGTTGCAAAGTTAGACGCTCTGTTTTGATATAACCTGCGCTCTGTTTTGTTATAATCTGCACTCTGTGTTGATATAATTTGCGCTCTATTTGCTAAGCTAAGGCGCTCTGAATTGATTTGAATTGAATTTACTGAAGGCAACTTCTTGTTAGGTTGAGGATGCTAATGAAATGATAGCAATGGAGAAGGAGAAAAGAAAGAAAGCAATAGAAGGGATAAATTTGGCTGAAGAATAGGTATTATCTTCCCCCACACCTAGCACTCTGTTTCTTTTGAACTGGCGCTCTGTTTTGTTCAGGGTTGTTTAACACATCTGAAACACTTTTGTATTTGTCTCAGATACATTCATTGGAAGAAAAGAATGAAAGAACAACACATGAGTTGAATGCTGCAGAAGAAAAGGTAAAGAATATTCAGTTTATCAACCTGTGCTCTGTTTCATTATTACTGACGCTTTGTTTAATGATGTTAGTTATCGCGCTCTGTTTCTTTTGAACTGGTGCTTTGTTTTGTTCAGGGTTATTTAACACATCTGAAATGCTTTTGTATTTGTCTCAGATATATTCATTGGAACAAAAGAATAAAAGAACAGCACATGAGTTGAATGCTGCAGAAGAAAAGGTAAACAATATTCAATTTATCAACCTGTGCTTTGTTTCATTATTACTGATGCTCTGTTTAATGATATTATGTATTTTGCTCAATTAATGATTTATAAATTATTGTATTTTTTTTTGTCGATACTCTCATTGGAAATTCAATTGACCGCAGGAAGATCAGAGGTTGAAACCCTTAAGCTCTCAACGACTAAACCCATAGCGATGATTCAGAACGCTGCAAGGATTGATGCAAAAATGATTGAGGACATGAGGAAACAACTTCTTGAAATGAAAGAAGAAACTCAGAGAACAAAACAATTGGTTGATAAGGAGACATCATCATAGGAATAATTCAGAGCAGAGCTGAAAAACAACGTAGATTTGATTATGAAGGGTTTAGCTGAGGAAGAAAGATTGAAAGGAATAATTCGTTCAAAGGATGAAGAGAAGAGTAAGCTCTCAGAGGGGCTCAAAAAAGCAAAGCAGATAAATGCGAACTACTTGGCACTGTTCGACAACACTTTGCCGACAATTGAAATCAAAGAAGAGGAAGCAAAACAGGATGACATTTTATATGTCAGTGATGATTTGGATGAAATCACACATCATTTTATCGTTCTAAACCTTGTTTTTATTCCCTTTGTATTGTCTAAATTGTATTTTTAGTTTCATTTTCGTCTTGGAATGTTGGTACTGTTGTATGTTTGATTTTATGGCAGATTGGCATGGAAATTGAAGAAGAAAAGAGGAAGAATTGCAAGGATGGAAATTCTTACGGTTATGATTTTTCAACAATAATTAAAACTACAATCACAAGGAAAAACTAGTCCAAAAAATGACAATTCATCTTTCCCCTCAAATCCCTTACTCTATCCTCACCACCCCAATCCCTATCATCACCCCACCACCGTCGGATTTTTTACGGATTCCGATGGCTAGCCAGAATCGTCGTCGGAATCGTTGTTTGAGTATGGCAGATCATTGGAATCGTTGATATCGTCACCGGAATCTGGCATGTATGAAACAGAGCACCTGAACAAAAAATAAACTGAACGCTTGAAAAAAAAAAAAAAGAGCATCTGATCAAAAAATAAAACAGTGCGCTTGAACAAAACAAAACAGAGCATCATAAGAAAAAAACAGAGTGCCTTAACAAAAAAAAAAAAAAAAAAAAGAAAAAGAAAAAAGAAAAATAGAGTGTCTCAAGAAAAAAACAATACACTTGAATAAAACAAAATAAAGCGTCTGTAGAAAAAACTTTGTACATCATTGAATAAGAATAGTTCTTCCTCTCCTTTTTTTCCACATAAAAAACTCTGAAACCTAAAATCGAACAGACGCAAAATTGACACCACAACATAACAAGTTCAAGTCGTGCTAAAAGACCTAAACATATTATTTGCATAATTTGTTGTAAGAGCATATAGATCTGTGGCTTTGCGCATATGAAAAGAATTGTAAGGATATATGCACCTATATCAGTATTTATGTGTGAAGAGGATAACACCAGAAAATACAGTTACACGTCATCAGATATTTGAAAAACTTCTAATATGGTGAGAGACACGGTGAAAGATAGACTGTAACACAGAAGCCCAGCTCTAACGTCTCGAGAAGCATAAATAACACCTTTGCCCATGTATTTCAGCTTTTTGATGTAATTAAGCTCGAGTAGTCCAGTTTGGTATATGTCCAATCTTTGACTGAAGCACACTTGTAAATTCGGATTGTTGGAACCAAAATATATTGAGAAATGTAATTTCAATTAAAAGTAGAATATTACAAACTTGTACACTTTATAAAACAATCATACTCTAAATATGTTTAGTACTCACTAATTACACCACATTTTTATTTGAAAACACTCTAACTCTAAGAACATATTGTATTAGTGCCTAGCACTTATTACTTTTTCTCCCACTTATGCTTGTGCTATCTCAGCTCTTGTGAGATTTTTTTATGTGTTATTGTAACAAGGAGAAGTCTCCTTATATAGCCGTTGTCATGTGCCCATGTGGAATGAGCCTCATAAATGCACAATGTGGACATAATTTGGACGGCAACTAGAAACACCAAATATGTTATACATATTGAGGGAGAGGAGGTCGGTGGATGGTGGATGGTGGAGCTTCAATACTCCCCTCCCCCCTAGCGACTTCTCTTTCTCAATGTCGAACGAGTAATCATACCAAGCTTCTTTCTGAAATCTTCAAACTTAGCCCTGCTAAGTCCCTTCGTAAAGATATCTTCAACTTGATCATTAGTGTTGACGTACTTCAACTCGATCTTCCCTTACAATACCTTCTCCCGAACGAAATGATAGTGAACTTCCACATGCTTAGTTCGAGCATGAAACACTGGATTTTTTGTCATCCGGATTGCTTATTGATTATCATAGTAAAGCTGAACTGTGTAATCAATAGGTTGACGAAGATCTTCTATCAGCTGCATCAACTACGTGCACTCCTGAGCTGTCACAACTGTTGCACGATATTCTGCCTCTGTCACAGTAGACACTGTTGGTTATCTCTTGCTGCACTAAGAGATAACCCCTGATCCAAGGTTGAACATATAGCCAATAGTTGACCTTCGAGTATCGTGATTTCCAGCATAATCAGGATCACATAGCCCAGTCAACTGAAAAAGACTTTCCTTGCTATAAAGAATGCCAAAGTCAATAATTTCGTTGACATAAATTAGAATTCGTCGTACTGCTTCTAAGAGACTTCTTAGGATATTGCATGAACCTGCTGGCTACACCAACTACATAAGAAATGTCAGGCCTTGACAAAGTGAGGTAGATCAAGCTCCCCACTATTTGCTTGTACATTGTTTCTTCTTCAAGGTCTTTGCCTTCTGCTGACCACAACTTTGTATTCGTCTCCACCGGTGTTGAAACAGGTTTGCAGTCAAGCATTCCATACTTCAATAGAAGATCTTTGGAATACTTTTGCTGATATAAGAATATGCCTTCCTTGGTTTGGTCTACTTCAAGACCCAGAAAGTGCTTTAACTCTCCAAACTCTTTCATCTGGAATCGAATCGATAGATTTATCCTGATCTATCGTATCTCATCTTCATTGTCTCCTGTAATGATAAGATCATCTACATAGACAAGAACTGCTGTCATTTTCTCACCTCAAATCTTCACAAATAGGTTTGAGTCTGCTGGTGCAGTTGAGTATCCGCTCTAAATAAGAAACTTAGCTATCCTCCCATACCATGCCCTAGGTGCTTGCTTTAAGCCATAGAGTGCCTTTCTCAGCTTGCACACATGTGAAGGATAGGTTCTGGTTTCGAAATCCTTTTCCTGCTCCATGTAAATCTCACGATATAGCTCTCCATGTAAGAAAGCATTCTTGACATCAAACTGCCACAGGTTCCAAAACTTGCTGGTGGCAAGTGTTGAGAGAACTCGAACAGTTATGATCTTCGCTACTCGACTAAATGTCTCATCATAATCCAGGTCATACTTCTATGAGAATCCACGAGAAACAAGTTGAGCTTTGTACCTTTCGATCGAGCCATCAGATTTGGTTTTAACCTTGTACACCCACTTTGCAATAGGTGGTGCTGACTTCGGCTTTGGAACTAAATCCCAAGTCTGATTTTTATTCAATGTATCAATCTCTTCCTACGTAGCTTGTCTCCATTCCTTACCTTGAGCTGCCTCTTGATAGGAACTCGGCTCTTGTGACTTGTCGTCTTCAACTAGAGCTGCATTGACATATTTTGGATTGGGTTTCCGTTCTCTGGTCGGGTAACGATGCTTTCGTTGAATTTGTGTCTGCTCCTCTTATTATGCAACTTCATCTTCTACATCTTCAAGTTGGGTAGGTCGATCCTCTTCTGTAATCTTGTAAACTCCATTACGCCAAGGATTGCTTACTTTACTTGAAGATTTAGGAGATGACTCTCCTTCAAGTTCTTGAGGAACTTCTGATTGAACATTTTCTTCCTTCTCATTGTCAAGCTTCTCCTGCAATATTTCTTCAAACTCTTTTGAGTCTAGAAAAGTGACTGAATGTGGACCCTACTAAGATGATGCTTCGTCAAACACCACATTCCTTGATGGATAACCTCTGTTTGTGTTGGGATCAATACACTTCCATCCCTTTCGCTGATTATCGTGTCCCACAAAGATACATCGCACCGCTTTCTGGTCGAATTTGCTCCGAAGGTGGTTAGGGACGAACACATAACATACACATCCGAAAACTTGAAAGTGACTCACTGTGGGCTTTATCTTCCAGAGCTTCTTGAACGACGTCATGAACCCAAGCCTTGCTTGTGGTAATCTGTTGGTGACATGAGCCACCATCTTCATGCACTGCGCCCAAAAATGTGGTGGCACATTCTTGGCATGTAGCATGCTTTTGCAAGTTTTAGCTAGATGACGATTCTTCCTTTCTATAACGCCATTTTGCTGAGGTGTATCTGGATAAGTCAATTGCCGATGAATTTTATATTCATGAAGAAACATCTTGAACTCATTTGACGTGTAGTCACCTCCATTATCAGTACAGAGACACTACATCAAGGTTCCTAGCTCTTTCTCTGCATCTTCTTTGAAAGTCTTGAACATTGACAATGCTTCAGACTTTTCCTTCATGAAGTATACCCATACATACCTCGAGTAGTCATCGATAAAGGTAAACATATATCTTAGACCGATGACTTATGGTTGCTTCACGTACGAAAACATTCGAGTGAACAAGCTCCAGCGGACCCTTAGCTTTGAACTGTGACTCCTTGAACGACAACTGGTGTGCTTTTCCATTTGACAACCAGCACAAACAGGATCTTCACGAATCTCCAACTGTGGGAGACCCTTGAGAGTTGATTTTCTAATCATTTCTCTCAACTTTTGATTGGTGACATGCCCAAGCCTAGCATGCCATTTTTCAGTTTGATTATATATCAGAAATAATAGAGGTCTTCATGGATGATTTCTCAGTTTATGGAAATTCCTTTGATAATTGCCTGATAAATGTAGAAAAAGTTCTGAAAAGATACGTAGAAACGAACCTTGTTCTAAATTATGAAAAATGTCATTTGATGGTAGAAAGAAGTTTGGTTTTGGGACACGTTGTCTCTACAATGGGATTAGAAGTAGACAAGGCCAAAGTTGAAGTTATCAAACCTCTACCTTATCCCTCAAGCGTTAGAGACATACGTGCATTCCTTGGACACGCAGGTTTCTACAAGCGATTTATTAAAGATTTTTTCAAGATTGCTGATCCCCTGAATAAACTGCTTAAGAAAGATATCGAATTTACATTCACAGAGGAATGTAAAGAAGCTTTCAAGATACTCAAGGAAAAATTGATCTCAACTCCTATTATTCAACCTCCGGATTGGAATTATCCGTTTCAGATTATGTGTGATGCGAGTGACAGAGATGTTGGTGCTATGCTTGGACAGAAAGTGGATAAGGTTCCACATGTGATTTATTATGCATCAAAGACCCTTGATGAAGCTCAAGTCAATTACATAACTACTAAAAAAGAGCTTTATTCAATTATTTTTGTCCTTGAAAAATTTCGTTCCTATTTAGTAGGGGCTAAGGTAATTGTGTTCTCTGACCATGTTGCGTTAAAGTATCTTCTGAAGAAGAAGGAATCAAAATCAAGATTATTGAGATGGATTCTACTCCTTCAGGAATTCGATATTGAGATAAGAGATAAGAAGGGTGCAGAAAATCATGTCGCCGATCATTTATCGAGAATTATAAATCAGGATGAGTCAATTCGGATATCAGAATCATTTCCTGAAGAGCATTTATATCGTCTTCATGGTTATGTACCTTGTTGTGTTGAGCTTGTAAATTTTTTGGTGACGAGAAGTTTCCAAGTGATCTTCCAAAGCATCATAAAGAAAAGATTAAAAGTGATGCGAAGTACTACTCGTGGGAAGGTCTGATTCTGGTTAAATATTGTGCAGATGGAGTGATAAGAAGATGCATTCCTGACCATGAGATCAAGTCAGTGCTGAAGCACTACCACTCCTATGACTATGGAGGTCATTTCGGAGTGAGACGAACAGCTCATAAGATTTTATCTTGTGAATTTTTCTGGCCATCTTTAAACAATGATGTCTATGAGTATGTAAAGACCTGTGAGTAATGTCAAAAGACTAGCAATATATCAAAGAGAGATGAAATGCGTCAAAAATATGTTGTGTCATGTGAAATTTTTGACATTTGGGGTATAGATTTTATGGGACCATTTCCAAATTCTAAAGGTCACTCTTATATATTGCTGGTAGTAGATTATGTCTCGAAATGGGTAGAGACCATACCTACATGAACTGATAACGCCAAGGTGGTGGTTGAGTTTGTTAAAAATTTTATTTTTAATAGATTTGGTGTACCTAGGGTCGTGATAAGCGATCGAGGAACCCACTTTTGCAACAAGGTTATGGATGCCCTGTTTAAGAAATATCATGTTAATCATAGGATCTCGACTGCCTATCATCCGCAGACGAGCAGACAAGCTGAAGTGTCCAATCGTGAAATTAAAAGGATACTTGAAAAAATCGTCAATCCGAAGAGGAAGGATTGGAGTGATAAGCTGAATGACGCTCTTTGAGCGTATCGTACTGCATACAAGACTCCAATTGGAATGTCTCCTTATAGAATCTTGTACGAAAAAGCATGTCACCTGTTGGTGGAAATTGAACATAAGGCATGGTGGGCTATTAAAGAGCTGAATGTGAAATACGGAGAGTGTGTGAGTATGAGAAAGCTTCAAGTCTCGGAACTGGATGAGATTCGTCGTGATGCTTATGAAAATGCTGCTTTATACAAAGAAAACTTTTGGAGACTTCATGATGAGAACATTTCGCGGAAAAACTTTAAGGAAGGAGATAAGGTTTTACTTTATAATTCTCGCTTAAGGTTATTTCCTGGAAAACTGAAATCACGATGGGTTGGACCGTTCATTGTCAGAAAGGTCTTTAATCATGGAGCAGTAGAAATACAAAGCGAGGACACATCGAAGATTTTTAAAGTTAGTGGTCATAGATTGAAACGTTACTTCGAGCTTCAAGATTCGACGTGGTTCGATGAAATTCCTTTGGAAAAGGTGAACTGCGTTTCAACGAAATAATTTGACGTCATGGCTGTCGAGCCAACAACGTTAAACAAAGGCGCTTCTTGGGAGGCAATTCATGTTTAACTTTCTTTTGAGTTTGAATTTATTTTAATTTATTGCTGACGACCGTAAAAATCTTAAACTGATACACGAAGTTAAACACTGCTAGCTGATGATGTGAGTCATTTAGAATTGATTTTGGAAGAGGAAATAAATGACTAAAGGCATTGTAAGTCGTTCTTGAAGGTGTTAAGTAGAAAAATTCATCCAAGGCTGACCAGAATAGTTTCGCGGGCACGACGGAGCTGTGTCCCGGGCGCGACGAAGCTCGGCCCGGATAAAAACAGAACAGAAGATTCATTTTCCATTTATCCTTCACTCTCGCGGCCGTGCTTACTATTTTCCTCACAAAACATCCTTCAAAATCATCAATCGATTCTTGCAATCAAGCATTCCGTATGTTCGCATCGACGAGGGGAATTCGTTGAGTATACGCACGCGTCCTTAAACATCTCAGATTCCGCAAAATTCGTGGATTTTGTTCGAGAAAAACCTAGGTATGAATTCATGATTTCAACTCCAAATTCAACAATCTAGTATTCTAAATTGATCTACGCATCATGTAGAATATGAATTCAAGGTTGTATTGTTGAATTACATCCTGAATTTGACAGAATTCATATTCATTTGCCTAGGGTTTTTGTCACAATGTCTCGTACTAGGAATCCAGCATTTCGATCGTACGCAACCACATCCGCTGTAATTTCCAGAATATGAATTCCTAGTTGGATTGTTGAATTATATCCTGAATTTGAAAGAATTCATGTTCATTTGCCTAGGGTTTTGTCACAATGCCTCATACTAAGAATCCGGCATTTCGATCGGACGCGAGCACATCCGCTGCAGCTGAACGCGTCCTAGTCCCATATCCATATGATTCAATAGTCATTCGTGAAGAGTATGCAGATTGTCATGCAGTGGTATCTCGTAGAGCTATTGGCCAGACTAGATTTCTTCATGCTGGTGAATTATCTATGCTCGGGCTATGGAATGAGCTTATACATGTTGTGACTCAGTTGGGGTGGAACCACACATTTCTAACTGGATGGCCTACGTATCCATCCCTAGTCCATGAGATTCTAAGTATGTGGACTAGCACTGTTGGTCAGGCTCCAGCTGACGATTCTGATGAGGAGCACGTCTTATTCCAGATTTTCCAATATCTTGATAGCAGATTTCCACCATCTCCTCCTATGTGATTTTCCTTATCTAGTTAGTCTAGTTTCATGAGTTTGTACTTTTATTTAGACTGTATTTTAGTTTACCTTAGGGGAGGTTGGTTATTCCTAGACATTTCAGTTAGGTTTTCATTTTGAGTCCGTTGTACTTCTTTCTTTTCAAAGATGTATGAATCTTTATGCTTTATGCATCTTTGTTCTATTGTTATGCAACTTAGTTCCCTTTATGTAAGATTGAACCTAAGTAATGAATTCATTTCAATTTGATCATCACGTTTCATTCATTCATTACTGTTTATGCTTCTATGTATATTCTAGTGTTTTCTCTATTTCTATTTACATTATGTGTGTAAGAGAGAGAGGAGAGGACTAATTCTTACTATCAAGTTGTGTTTTATCGGATGTCAAACACTAACTTGCCAAGTGAAAGAGAAATACGCGTAGTAAGTGTTGATAGATGGATCGAGGACATTGATGAGCCGATTATTGACACAAGCAACCCAATGGTGGCTCCTATACCTTGCAGTTTCAATATCATAAAGAGTCACATAACTGAGCTTCGAAACAACCAAAAGTTGATAATGGAGATGCTCTAAGAGATGAAGCTTGCACAGGAGACCATAGCAGGTGAAGTCAATCATATTCGTACTATCCTAGAGTTTCAAAGCGGAATGGATGGCATGATTAGAGATATATGGAACTGGTTCAGAAACTTTGGTTGTGTCTCGGATGCACCTTAGCTAACAGGTATTCCTTTTGTCCTCTGGGCTTTATTTTTCTTTTTACATTGAGGACAATGTCATGCTTTAGCTTAGGGGAATTTTCAGGGACGTAGAGTTGTTTATTTAGAGTCTTTATTGAAAAAACAATAAAAAAAAATCAAAACACGAAAAAAAAAACTTGTTTTTAAATCTATGGCTCGAGCAAAGTAAGATAATGATTTATGCCATAACAAATGTTACACTAGTGCATGTAGTTGAATGTTGTCTCTAAGCAAGTTCTGAATCTTTGCAAATATCATTCTAGTTCAGTCCTATGAGATGACCTTTTTTCATGGGTAGATAGCGCTTAAGTAGTGACTTAAACTGTAGCTAGACACTTAGAAATAAAACAAAATCTTTATGTTCCCTTTTTATGCCATCTTTTCATTTATCCACCGCTTATAAGGGAGCATGGAGTGGTTTTAAAATTTTTTGAAGAAAATTTTAAATTTTTTTTGTTTATTAAACACCCGTTTTTCCATGGTAAACCTCATGCTATTTTTGGTTACTGGAGAATGCTCTAGACCTACTTATGATAAAAGAAAAAAAAAAAGAAAAAAATTCAAAGCAATGTTATAAGGTGCTGTGTTCCTTACCTCGGTAATCAAAATTACTAGCTACGGATAAAAAGGGGCACATGGTATTTGATAATATAGCTTGAAAAAAGAAGAAGAAAAGATACATATCCAGTAGGAAATCTAGACCTCCTTTGAGACCTTGGTGGCTTTGGGAATGATTCAATATAAGCAAGCAACGGGTGAAAAAGATTTTTTTTCTTGATTTGAGTTTTCGAAGTGCTTTGTTTTGCTACAACTCGAGAATCTGCTTGGTGTGAAGCACTATGAAAGGGGATGATTTGAGGAATAGCTAGATGTGATGTGAATAGAGATTAAGGATGACTTTTGATTAATATTCTTTCGACATGTGT
>JAOVYX010000543.1:0-13542 GCA_035668315.1 Drosera spatulata
TAAACTTTTTTTTTTTTTTTTTTTTTTTTGTAGTGACTGATCATAAGAGCTTGAAATACATCTTCACCCAAAAGGAGTTGAACATGCGGTACCACAAAATGGTTGGAACTACTAAAGGATTATGACTTTTACATTCAGTACCTCCCAGGAAAAGCAAATGTGGTAGCGGATGCGCTGAGTCGGAAGGATAGAAAAGTAGTGGGATCTCTGCAAATGTTGGGAATATCGGAAACAAAGTTGATCGAAGAATTCTCTAATATGGATAGAGGTATGAGCAGGAACTCAAGGGGGTATGTTAGCTAATATGCAAGATCAATCAACTCTACGGGAGGAAATTTTGCAAGCACAACAAGCCAACGAGGTAATGAAAAAGCTCAAGGAGGATTCACAGAATGAAAAGGCGACGGGATTAATAGTACATGAAGACAGTTCCTTAAGATTTCAGGGACGTCTGTGTGTACCAAATGATAAGATATTGAAACAGAGAATAATGGAGGAAGCACATGAAACACCATACTCTGTCCACCCCAGTGGTAACAAGTTGTACAAGGGTTTACGACAAAAATTTTGGTGGAGCAACATGAAAAGAGAAGTTGCTGAATACGTGACAAGATGCATCACATGTCCGTGGGTCAATATTGAGCATCAACGACCCGGTAGGTTACTGTAACCGCTTGAGATTCCTACTTTGAAGCAGGAATCAAATTCTATGGACTTCATCGTAGGACTCCCTACCACGACGAAGGTAATGAACTTCATTTGGGTCATAGTGGATCGACTGATAAAATCTGCACACTTTCTTCCGATCAAGAACACCTAAAGTGTAGATCGTCTAGCCGAAGAATATGTCTGTGAGATTGTACGGTTGCATGGAGTTCCAAGAGAAATTGTGTCCGATCGAGACACAAGGTTTTAGGCACGATTTTGGCAGGGATTATAAAAGGCTTTTGGTACGAAATTGAAGTTTAGCTCTACTTTCATCTGACAATAGATGGACAAATGGAACGGGTAATACAAACTCTAGAGGATATGCTTCGATTTTGTGCCTTGGATTTCCATGGAATTTTCATATAATAACAGTTTTCACTCCTCGATTGGCATGGCTCCATATGAAGCACTACACGGAAGGCAATGTAGGTTGCCTGTTTATTGGGATGACATTGAAGATGCAAACACAATAGGGCCAGAGTTAATTTAGCAGATGGCTGAAGCCATTAAGCAAATACGTACACGGTTGAAGACAACGCATGATAGACAAAAGTCTTATGTCGATGTATGATGAAGATCGTTGGAATTTAAAGTAGGGGATCATGTCTTTCTTAGGGTTTCACCCACAAAAGGAGTCAAACGATTTGGGCAAAAGGGAAAGCTTAGCCCTTGTTACATTGGACTTTACGAAATTTTTGAACGAGTTGGAGAAGTTGCTTATCAACTCGCGTTGCCCGTGGAGTTGGAAGCAATTCACAATGTGTTCTATGTCTCAAAACTGAGGAAATATGTGGCCGATCCGAGCCACATTATCCAATATGAGCCAATTATGTTGGATGAGAGCTTAACGTATGAGGAGCAACCGCAAGAGATCTTAGATCAAAGGAAGAAAAAGCTCAAAAATAAAACAATATCCCTTGTCAAAGTCTTGTGAGTGAATCACGTCACCTCAGAGGCTACATGAGAAGAAGAAGAAATAATGCGGAAGCAGTATCCGTATTTGTTTTCTGATTAGTCATGCTTTTAACCAACTTTAGTTTCGAGGACGAAACTTCTTAAAAGTTGGAGGTAATGTAATACCCGAGAATTTTGGGATGAATAAAAATTAGAAAAAATATATATATGTATGCTAAGCATATGTTTAGAATAGATGGGATTAAAAACATGATAAGTAATCAAAATGTTCAGATATATATGTGTAAAAACTGGTTATAGAACTGACTTTGTGGTTGAATTTCGAATTATTCAGCAAGAGTTTGAAAACAAGCCTTATATCAATGGAAAGGTTTAGAAGTCTACTTTCCAGAACAGTTTATACATCTTTATTTGGACTTATATGTAAAGAGTTATGAGCTGATTAGTAAAGAAAGGTCAAACTCTCTAATCTAGCAAAAAAATATGAACTTGAACGAATAAACTGCTATTATTGTTACTTCATGATGAGATTTTAGATTCTATAGAAAGTTTATAGACCTATTGGGTGTAAGGCTGCCCTTTGCAGGGGGACCTTCGATGTGTAAGTGAGGGTTTAGTAAACCGAAGTACACACAAGAGACTTAGTGATTTTGGGCCGCGAACCCAAATCACGCATAGTATTTATGCAAAAAAAAAAAAAAAAAAAAAACACTTTCACAAAAGACAACGGGTTTTCAAATGATTTTGGTGGATGATATGTGACTGAGAACTTGGCCCAGATCAGTGCTTATATCTCAAAAATCTCTCTTCTTCTTTTGTCCTCATTGAGTTCTATCATTCATGTCGGGACACGGATTTGCGATGGTTAAGTAAGCAAAAGACTATAAACAAGGACAAAGACGTATAAGCTATTATTACGTGTATAGTTAGATATGGCGTCCATATTTTCCTGTGGATACTAGAAAAGGTTTTACTAATACTCATCGATCGCCAAAGTCGGGGGAGCACCCTGTAAATCGAATACATATACTTTTGGTTGCTGAGCTTTTAGCTCACGGGTTATGTGTTTTATTTGCAGATCCACCACAGGGCGATACTGAAGCGCTAGAGTGAGATTCTATGCATGTGGTTAATTACCTCACTTTTCAATATGTAATAAATGTTACATGAAATAATTTGATTGGGAACCACTTGTAGACATTTGGACAATGTATTTGTGAGGTAATGTAATGTAATATGGGTTTGCATAACATCATCTGGGTTTATAATGATAATGATTTGGTAGCATTTCTTAACTTCTATACCTACAAACCCGTCTAGGTTACTTGGCCTTGTCATGCACTAAGTCTATGGCGGCATAACGTCACGTGCCGGGTATGCCGGATTTCGAGGCGTTATATTAATCCTTCCACATGTACATAGAATTCTTCTCGAAGAGAAATCAAAGCCATCTAGGCAGACACAACGTCGACTCAATCATCCCATGATGGAAGTTGTTAAAAAAGAGATCCTTAAACTACTTGATGCAAGAGTCATCTATCCAATGGAGGTATGACCATCATTTTTGCTCCTAATGGAGGGATGATGCCAATACGTGTCCAAACTGGCTGGAGGATATGCATTGATTATCGCAAATTAAACGCCTGCACAAGAAAAGATCATTTTCCTTTATCATTCATGGACCAAATGCTAGAGCGTCTTATAGGCCACTCGCATTACTGCTTCCTTGATAGATACTCTGCTTATAATCAGATTACAATTGCACTAGAATATCAAAGCAAGACTATTTTTACATGTCCCTTTGGTACATTTGCTTATTTTAGAATGCCTTTCGGATTGTGTAATGCTCCTACTACGTTCCAAAGGTGTATGATGTGGATATTTTCAGATTACATTGAACAAATTATCGAGGTATTTATGGATGATTTCACCTTTCATGGTGATTCTTTTGAACACCTTTTATTGATGTTTGGGGTATTGATTTGATGGGACCTTTCCCACCATCTTATGGCAATATGTACATTTTAGTTGCATTGGACTATGTGTCTAAATGGGTTCAACCACAAGCTACTAGAACTAATGGCACAAATGCTGTCATTGATTTTGTGTGCCCACATTTTTAATCGCTATGGTATACCATGTGCCATCATAAGCGATAGAGGAACTCTTTTTTATAATAAAGTGGTTGATGCTCTTCTTAACAAATGTCATGTCACCCATCGAATTGCAACTGCATACAATCCCCAAACTGCATACAATCTCCAATAGAGAAATTAAATCAATTCTTGAAAAGGTTGTTAACCCCAACCGTAAAGATTGGAGTGCTCGCTTGGGAGATGCACTTTGGGCATATCGTATCTCTTATAAGACTCCCATTGGAATGTCACCATATTGTTTGTTATATGGTAAAGCTTGCCATCTTTCAGTTGAACTTGAACATAAAGTCTTTTGGGCAATTAAACAATACAACTATGATTATCCAAATGCACTAAATAATAGAAAGTTACAATCGCAAGAACTGGAAGAAATAAGAAATGATGCATTTGAGAATTTCGTTATTTATAAAGATAAGACAAAATGTTATCACGATAAAATGATTAGGAGAAAGAATTTTAAATTTGGCGATAAGGTTTTACTATTCAATTCTCGAATGCGATTGTTAACTGGCAAGCTTAGATCAAAATGGGATGGTCTATTTGAAGTTGTTCATGTCTAAGATTATGAAGCCATGGAAATTAAAAGCCTTGAAACTGAAAAAGTTTTTAAGATGAATGGTCATCGGCTTAAATTGTATCATGAAGGTGCTTATGTGGGTTGGGTCAAATTCATTGTATCATGAAGGTGCTTATGTGGGTTGGGTTGATGTGTTCGACCTGGAAAAAGTAAATTGAGTGTGAATTCGTCGAGCCAACGACGTTAAACAAGTGCGCTTCTTGGGAGGCAATCCAAGTACTTTAAGATAGATTTTCCTTTTTCAATAAAATTTGATGACGAATTCCAATGATGTGATAAATGTGTTTTAAAAGAACAAATCCATGTGAGAACTAAGGAGAAATGAGGAACGTGGTCAAATTTTGAGCTCAAAACATGAATTTTTCAGTATTTGGCATGAAACATTGGCTGATAGGGCGTGTCACCCTCACACGGCCATGCTTGGTCTTGGAATCAGAAGTTGAAAAACTCTCGAGACACGGCCCAGGATGAGCCGTGCCAAGGTGACACGGCCGTGTCAGGCCTGAAAACCACACAATCCAATAGCCACGAAACACAGCCTGGCTTCGCCCGTGCCACCTTGACATGGCCGTGTCATGGCCTTAAACTGAGTACAAACACGACTTTTCCCTTTCATTTCCTCACAAAACCACACACGCGAACCAAATCGCCCCACACACCTAAATTCTTCATTTTCCCACCAATTCATCCTATCAAGAGCTAAAATCGAAGCTAGCAAAGAATCTAATCATCCTCTTGTATTGATTTCATCATTCTCATGCTCATTTATTAGTTTTCTCCACGTTTATATTTTAAGGAACGATTCGAAAAGTCGAAAAGTCGAAAATTCTTCAATTTGACACATGGTATGCAAGTTGTAATGATGGATTACGATTCCCTATGATGAATGGAGCATGTTGATATGAAGTTTGCATAGTATGGTTGAATTTTGCAAAGTTATGGTTTTTCGGGTGTTGATATAAATGGGAAAATGTGTCAAAATGGTGAATTATGCATGAATTGTGCTACATTGTGTTATTTGATGTGTGTGGATGGTGGATGATTTGGGAGATAGAAATGGTGAATATCTATGAATTTTGCGTAGTCTGGTATTATCAATAATACGAATGGGTCATGCCGAATTTTTCTGAAATTGAGTGTTTGCTTAATTGCTTGGCATGATAGTGTTTGTGTTATGGATTTGTTATATATTTTATATCAACGAAATATATTGATGGATTTCTATGTTTGAATTATGCAGGATGCCGAGAGTTAAATCGATTGTCGCTTCTTCGGTTGCTAGAGGCAACCCAGCCACTACGGCGCATACTCTTGATTCGGAGCTACCTTCGGGACATGCTAATGATTTTGGCCTCGTGTTTTGAGGGAAGAATAATGAAGAAAGGTACCGAAAGATCAAGAGAAGATTTATTGTAACGACTGTTTACTATAACAGTCCAGCTTTATCTACACTTGGACTCTTGGAGGATGCGGATAATTTGCTGGAATGTCTTCATATGAGACATTTGCTCACAACTGTTAGTCGACTTACTATAAGTTGGTGATCGAGCTTTTATTTTCGCTCGTCCTTGTGAAGAAAGAGAAGTAGCAGAAGGATGACGACATTATTGATTTCCAGTTCCACCTCAACGGAGTGTAATACTATAAAAGAGAGATGGCCTGGCTCAGTGCTATATATGATTTCAGGACATCTTCGTGCCAGTAATAACACTAGCAAGATTTGCTTTGGGGGGCTCATTACCCCCATCGCAATGGCTCTTAGATATGATTTCATGGGACAAGAGCCGTTGGAACAGCCACCTTTTTCTTCACTCTCCCTTACTTATCTTCTTTCCACAAAGAATATAAAGAAGGAGACTATTAGAGGAGAGGAGGTCTACTTCTTGTTGTTCCCTTACAACAAGAAGGTGAAGCTGCAGCTGCCGAGTGAGCTATGCAGAGTTATGGATTCTTCGCTATGGGGTTTTCCATCTCTCAGTCTTCGTTTCCAAGACGAAGAGTGGTGGTGGAGGAGCAGACAAAGGATGATGCAGAGATAGCAAAGGAGGAGCAGCAGGCAGAGGATGATGCAGAGATAGCAGAGGAGGAGGAGCGGGCTGAGGAGGGTGAACATGATGATGATGATGTCGCTGATAAGGAGGCTGATGATGATCAGATAGATGAGGATGAAGCTATTGATGATATACCTTATGATGATGATATAGAGCAGCCTGCAAAGTCCAACCGTCAGAGAACTGCACGCCAGCATCGATTCTATTATTCTTTTTTCTAGAGGAATGTATGAACGAGGATGGCCAGATTTGATAACAGACTTACTCGGGTGGAGTCCCTTGTCCAGCATCAGCATGATATGTAGCTACAGATATATGACTGGCATATGAGCCAAGGGCATTTTCAGCCATCACCACCACCTCCACAGTGATCCTTTGTGAGTATTGTCCTTTGGTTATCATTTTCATATCTTATTTTGAGGACAATGCAATGTTTTTGGTAGGGGATGGAATATTATCTATCTTTTATGATTTCCTTCTATTGTCTGCCCTGCATGTATTTATGATTTAAACAGTATTAAACTCGAATTTATGGTTTGTATCATATTGCTTTTCTTTTATTGAGTCGGTTTGGATTTATATCTTCATTCTGTTTATGATGTCATGAGTAGTATTTGTTTTTTTGATTTCATGTCTAAATATAAAAAATAGAAAAATAGAAAAATTTTGAAAAATTGCAAAAAAAAAAAAAAAAAAAAAAAAAAAAAAAAGCTTTTGGTTTTAAGAAGATTTGTTGTTTTTAAGTGAAGGTTGTGCACAAGAGTTTTTAGGAGTTATGGAAAATGTGTTAACTCAAAACGCACCAAAAAAAAAAAAAAAAAAAATGTAGTTAAGTGTCATACTAGAATAAAGATGGCCTCACTTGAAACCCTTCTCGTTTACATAGCTGAATTTTCGTCCAAAATATCACTAAACTTGAACTCCTAGCTAAGACATATATGGGGGGATTACTAAACATGGGATGTGAGGGCAACAAATAGGGTTAGATTCTTATAATGCACCAAGCTTAAGTTACTAAGTACGTGTTAGTGGTAAGACAAAGAGCGAACAGTTGTGAATTATAGATCATTTTATTCCACTTCTTTGTGTGACCATAATCTTTTAGACCTCCTTTACCCAACGTTATTTTCACTAATTTCTTTCCTTTTGTCTCATACTTTATGTGATAAATTGTTTGACTGGGCAATGCTTATACTCATTATTGGAGTTGCTTTATATTTCTCATGTCATAAACTCTAGAGAAGAACCCATTTGAACCTTATCATGTGTACGAGTCAAAGACAGCGATGGCTGGGAAACTTTGTAAAGGAGATGTTTTGTTCATATTGATGTAATATGGCACACAATGTGCTAGGATTGTATCGTCTTTATTTATAAAAAAAAGAAGAAGAAGAAGAAAAGATGATTGCCAAAGCATTCCAGCAAGCAAAAAGCTTGAGTAGTACCATATCCTTTATCTCGGTAATAAAAATTACCATAGACAAGAGCGGAGGCGTAGTACTCACTAAGATGAGCTTGTTCAAAAAAAAAAAAAAAAAAAAAAACAAGGAAAAAGAACAAAAAGAAAAAGAAAAGAAAAGCTCTTTTTTTAATCTCTTAGTTAGTTCGAGGAAATTGTATATTTGAATTTGGGAGGTTCATTTATCTCTGTTAAAGGCACCATGTCTTATTGGGATTGGATGTATAGATCGCTTATATTCTGACTCGTACCTTACTCCTACTGTAAAAACCTGAAAATTTGAGATAATTTATTTTTTCAAATAATAACAAAAATAGTATATTACTGAACGTCGTAATTTATACAATAAGGTTATAAAATTCGCTTGTAAAAAATCATGACAAAAATATGGTAAGGACCTGAAAAATTCGTAAAATTTAGTTTCGTGATAATTAACGTGAATACTAAATAATTATACGTTACAATTTATTTTACGGGATTAAAAGGTTTGTTTGACAATATAATAAAGAAAGAATAAAAAATATAAATTAAATGCAAACCTAATACGCAAATACGGGAAAATATGATCTTAATACGAAAATACTATATTTATACCAAAAATGACCTAAACCTAATTTTGACACTTATTTTCCTTTATGTCAATTTCTACTCCACCTAAATTAAATTAATTATCCACTAATTATCTACTAATTATTCACTAAAACTATTTTAATTCATTTAGTTTTGTATAAATACAAGCTTTTTTCTTCTTTACAAATTTCTTACAAACATAAACACACTCATTGTCATGCAAGAGAGGAGACAAATAAGAAAAGAGAAAAAGGAGATTTTGAGGAGAGGAGGAGAAGATAGGGTTATAAGGCGACGAGGATCCTTCGACATTAATGAGAGAAGGTGATCATCTTGTTCAGAAATTTTGTGAAAATCATAGGATCAATGATAAATTTTGATTTTAATATATGTTAAATCCTCACATATCTACTTTTTGATAAAATTGATAGATTATAATTTGGAGTTGTGAATCTCAAGATATAAATAAAAATATACGGATATATTAATCTATAAAAACTGGTTATAGGGATCACTTTGTGACTTGATCTGGAATTACACAGACAGTGTTAGAAAATGTGCCTTATATCATTGCAAAGAAATTGAAGTATAGTTTGCAGAACAATTTAAAAATATATATTTGAAGTTGTATGCAAGGATTTAAGAACCGGGTAGTGAAGTAAGATCAAACTGTTTGATCTAACAAAAAATATAAACTTGAACAAATAGATTGCTATTATTGGTAATGTTTTATGATAAAAAAAAATCTAATTCTATGAAAATATTATAGAGTCTAGTTTATTTAGAATTTTACAAAATAATTTTTGGAGGTGTATATAAGAAATTATAGATTTAAACGTGTCGAAGGGTCATGTTGGACAGATCCAAAAATGAACTATTTTGACTCTGAAACAACTCCAAATGTTCACAAACACTTCTAATGATGATAAATACATAAAATCATCATCATGGACTATCAAAATAAGTATCAAAGACTTTACTCAAACCTTGGCACCACCACATAACATTACCATGGAGGTTTTTCAAGAAGTACGAACAAATATGTTTAACTCCATAACGTGAACAATCATTCAAAAGGGTGTGTCTTAATAAGAATATCCTATTATATTATAGGACTTGGAGACGCTACTTGTTGTTACTTAAGGACGAGGCTGAGCATGTGCATGTAAAGAACTGTGATAAAAGGTAACATTTAGATTAATTGTGTATGACGATGCGTATTATTATACCGTGAGTATAATAATATGCATTGGAATCTTTGGACGTAGTCAATAAATATGGCTAACGTGAAATACTGTCTCCAACTACTGTGTGTCGTGATAAGATAATGTGTGTGTTTGTGTTATGCATTGATTACTGGTATAAAGAGGATGAGTGAGTAAAAGGAGTGTAATCCATAATTGATGAGATAACTCCTTGATATAAAACACAAAGAGCGTTTGTGTCTGTCGGCGGTGACATTTTTTCATCGACCTTGTGAGGTCATTTTAGTATGAGGGTATCTCACTGCAGGAGATCCTCGACTCCGGTTTGGCTAATCCTCTTTCACAGATGTCCCTTTTGCTAAAGCTGAAAAAAGCTTACTTATGAAATTGAATAAGTCTCGCCAAGAACACAATTATAATATTGAGGTTATTTATTGTTTGTCGTTTCTATGTGATTGATATAATGGTAAATATAACAAAGTCCTGAGTGAACCGTTGAGTGCAGTACTGCGTGAGACTTGGACTGGGGACTTGTCGTGTCACAGTCTCATTGTCTCAATTTGTTTGATATAGAGGTTCTGACTGTCATACCATAAAGGATATGACGTAGTAATGACGTTGATAATGTCGGATGTGTTGATGGACGCGTAGTTTCGAGGGTTGTAACATGGTGTTAAATGTGCTTATGTGACTAAGGTGAATCACTGGTATGTTTGTGATGATAATTGTGAATGCTAGATTGACATGATAATTTCAGAGTGTTGTAACAAAGGATCTAAGTGATCATTTTCCTTTTCTTTTCTTATCTCCTTCTCTCGTGTAACCTCTGGTAAGGGGGCTGACACGTTATTGAGCTCCTATAGCTCACGGTTACTATTTTTCTGTGTCTTTCTTCTTTTCTTTATTACAGGAGCAAGACTTGAAGGAGAAGTGTGACCTAAGATTTGATACTAGATGTAGTTTATGTGTGAAAGGTATTCTGATCTTAGAAAGAGATGTAAATTCTGCTGCAATGGTGATATTCTGAGTTATGATTGAGTGCATCAAAAGTTTCTAAACTAATGATGTATAAGTGAACTTAGCTTAATTCTTATGACTAAGCCACGAAGTATATAGTTTTTGCTTAGCTGAGGCGTTGGGCCCAGTGGCAGTGACGTAATATGTATCATTAATAAGTAATGAAAAGTCGGGGCGTTACAAATTGGTATCAGAGCCAAAAGGTTTAGGATAGGAATTAAGTTGAATCATTTAGAAATAAGTTAAGCACAATACAAATGCATGAAATGTAAGATGAGTATGATATCATGAGTTGTATTGGATTGAACTCATAGGTTGTTTGCTTAATTGGAATTAAAACAGCACTTGTGCAAATAAGACCAAACAAGAACAAAACATTGATGTTTTGAAGATATGTTTAGAATGATAAAGGCATTAAGATATGCTAAAATGATATTGAGAGGATATATATCATATGGTAAATATGCTATAGAAAATAGGACTGATGTGTCTATCTGAGTTATAGCTGTTGTATGAGCGTCTTGTTTGGTACCGCTACTAAGTACGGTTTGGGATAGAACTAAAGGATAATGAGAAGACATTTCTATAATGAAATAGGATTGCAACGTGTATTGAGTACAGTACGAGAGGAATGAGTCAAATGAGTTGAGTAAATAAGTGAGATTTACTCTCTGAGCCGAGTAATAACTTGATCATGAAGGATGGGAAGACAAATACATGATTCGATACATGTGAGCAATCTTGCTCAGGTATGAGAAGTTAATATACTTGATGTTGGAAGGTTAAATTATATATGTGATCTTCTTTGTTGTCAAAGAGAGTAGCAATACCTGCTTAGTGAGAAAAGGTGCTAGCATGGCTAGACATAGATGTTTCCAACATGATGTAATACATAACTGTGCTTTCATAAATGAAGTATGAGAAAAATATATAGCAATGTGAACTATGATAGTAGAAAGAGCATAAAAAAATGTTTAATTTTTATTAGCCTCAGAGAAGTATAACTTTGTGAAACGAACTATAAGTGTTCAGTTGAAGAGGATGAATAGATATGTAGGATAGTTGTTATGTATTTGAACATTGATAGTGAAATTTATCAATTACTAATAAATGCATAAAGTTTGGGATGAAGAATAGGAACATATTGCACATGAGGTGGACATGTTATTGGCATAAGATTGGCTGGTGCTCAATAATTGAGATGGGCAATAGACCTATAGGTTGAGCCAAAATGAGAATTTTATGGGTTACCTCCCTTATTTAGAACATCTATGCAATGAAATGCTTTGTTATACCTAATGCATGACAAAGTGATCATAGTCAACGATTTCATATTTTGATCTATGCTGGGATGAAGGGTTATTGGGAATGGAAGAACAAATTGAAAGTAACAAATGCTGAGTTAGTTACTCCTTCGGTTAAACATTGAGTTGGATACCTTAATAACCGTAAGATGTTATACGCTTGGATGATAGTGATATTTTATTTTGAGGATATAAGTGTTGTATTCTCAAAGATGTATTTTGGAATAAAGGTTCACCGAATCTCATAAGAACACGCTAACTAGGAGTTAAGAAGCTACTTATTGAGCATTGGAAATATTACTGGATGAACTGTAAGAGACATCAGTCTAAGTACATGGTCTGTATGAATCCATGGATTGATGATCCAAGAAAAAAAAAACACAATGGATTTTGGGATTCACAATCGTGTATCATTTCAAGATTTAACATTTGCCCTAATTATGACTTTGTGATTAGAGATCATATAGAATCAAGTTGGAATCGGAACTTGAGGACATATATTGGTGAAGACTTGATGTATTTGCAAATCTCAGATTTTGATTATTGAATTGAAGAGACTTATATCAAATTTTGGATTATAAAAAAGGATAAAATATGAGATAAGACAGTGTTATGTTAACCACCCATAGAAAGTATAGTGATGCGTGAAACTTAAACTCTCAATGATAATTTGTTATTGAAGATATATAAGAAGCTGTATTGTTTGTCTCATATGATATTCCAGAAAAGCATGGAGTAGAAACTAAGTAGTGAGGACCGTGATAAAAGGGCAGGGAATCTTTCAGAAGAAATTTGGAGATTTTATCTTCTTAATGCAAAACATATCCACAAATATTAACAGTGAGTTTGACAAGACTGGAAACTTCAGCAGCAAAGAGAAAGTTTTCTCATGTTGAAGAATTTCTTGGGATATTCTAAAGTTAATATTTTATAGTAAAATTGAGAGCTGTTGAGGTAGAGAAACGAATTGTAACCTGAACTTGGGCTGTAAATAAGGACTGTCTTCGTGGTAAAAGAAATGTAAGTTATAGTGTTCAAGGTTAATATTTGTATACCGAAGCTCAAGTATATGTTATATCTTCTATTCTATTCACCAGGATACTAAGATTCAGTAAAGTCTCTGAATCAACCTTGCTTGTCTTGTGCTAAATGAATTTGAGTTGCATTACAGTGGTTGCTTAAGAGCAGTTAGATTAGGTTGAACTCAACACAGATCAATACCTGAACAATTATGGTAATATGATGGGAGAATGAGATTTCAGATTATGTCAAAAATTGGGATATCTAATCTAGATCTCGTTTATCTTGTTTGATAAAGTTATCCACGCATGACAATTGGGTCACTTCGCATATCAACATGTTCATGGAGATAAGAAAAATTAGATTTTTCCTAGATTATATATTTGATTCCCTTTATACTCTAAGTAGTATAAATAAGGAGCGAAACCCCAATGAACTCCTTCATGGTTCAAGGATCAATCCTTCTTATAAATCATCAAAGAGAAATTGATGTGTATGAAATCACACATCATTTCGTTATTCTAAACGTTTGTTTTTATTCCCTTTAAATTGTCTAAATT
>JAOVYX010000544.1:0-13541 GCA_035668315.1 Drosera spatulata
TATAGGAAATTGATAAATCGACAAATTAATTCACAAGTCTAAGAAAGCCGTTCTTTGTGGGGTCGGCTCGTGCTCATCACTTCTACAGTATTATAAAAATTATATAGTGTGAAGTAGTATAGATAATTCAATTTGTAGCTCCTTGCGACGGGTTTTATCACTTTTCAGTTGGGATTGAATATTTTCTCCAAAGTATTTTTGATTTCATGATTGTAGACTTCAGCTTGTCCACTCTAAGGATGATAGGGCGTGGAAATTCTATGGTGGACATTACATTTCTTCAAAATGTGTCCATCAATTTATTGCAAAAGTGGATTCCCTATCACTAATAATAGCCTTGGTACGCCAAATCTATGAAAAATATAATTTCTCACAAATTCGACAATCACTTTTGCATCATCAGTACTTGTTGAAATAGCGCCCAACAATTTTGAGAAGTAGTCAACCGCCAGCAAAATATAAGTGTAACCTTTTGAACTCAAATATGGTCCCATAAAATCTATACCCCATATGTCAAAAAATTCACATATTAGGATATATTTTGAGACATTTTGTCTCTTTCGGTTATATGCCACTTTTCTAACATAGCTGAGAATTTTTCACAAAATTATACACATTCTTATTCAAGGATGGCCAATAAAACCGACATGATAAAATTTTATGATTTATACGTCTAACTCCAAAATGTCCGTCATCATCATAAGAATAACATTGCTGCAATAGAGAATTAATTTCATGATCAGGTATGCACCGTCTAAGTAGTCCATCAGCATAAAATTTCACCAAAATTGGATCATCCCAAGAATAATATTTAGCATCACTCTTTATTTTGTTTTTCTGATGCCTCTGAAGATCACTTGGCAGCTTTTTGGTAACTAGATAATTGACAAGATCAGCATACCAAGGAGCATAGTCATGCGTTGAGTATAAATATTCATCCGAAAATAATCCAAAAATTGGGATTGACTCTTGATTATTATAATGGGTGACAAATGATCAACAACATAATTCTCGACACCTTCTTGACTCTAATCTCTATATCGAATTCTTTTAGTAAGAGAACTCATCTCAAAAGGCATAGTTTTGACTCTTTCTTCTTTAACGGATATTTTATAGCACCATGATCAGAGAAAACAATTACTTTTGTCCCCCATAAATATGAACGGAATTTTTCCAGGACAAAAATAATTGCGTAAAGTTCTTCTTCAGTGGTAGTGTAATTAGATTGAGCTTCATCAAGGGAATTGGATGTGTAATATATTACATGAGGTATTTTTTCCACTTTTTTACGGAGAATAGACCCCACAACTTTATCCCTGACATCACACATAATTTCAAATGGGTAATTTCGATCAGGGTTTAATAATAGGAGTAGAAACATTTTTTTTTTTCAAAGTATCAAAAGCATTTTTTTTGTCATCATTTAAAATAAATTCAGAATTGTTTTTCTAAATATATTACTTTGAGGATTACCTATTTTTGAAAAATCTTTAATAAATCTACGATAAAAATCAGCATGTCTTAGGAAAGCATGTATTTCTCGAATGCATAAGGGATAAGGTAGGGATTTTATAACTTTATTTTTTGCTCGTTCTACCTCTAATCCCTTGGCTGATACTACGTGTCCTAACATGATCCCTTTTTCAGCCATAAAATTATATTTTTCATAGTTCAGCACCAGATTGGTCTCGATACATCTTTTCAACACCATTTCTAGATTTTTCAGACATTCATCAAATGATTTCCGTTGATCGTAAAATCATCCATGAAGACTTCAATTATATGAGAAATATATCAGAAAAAATTGGCATCATACACCTTTAGAACATGGCAGGTGCATTGCATAGGCCAAAAGGCATACGCCTATACGCATAAGTACCAAAGGGACATGTGAATGTTGTCTTTTCCTTGTCTTCAAGAGAAATTACTATCTGTTTATATCCAGAATAACCATCCAGAAAACAATGGTGCGACCTTCCAGCTAATCTCTCAAGCATTTGGTCCATGAAAGGCAATGAAAATGATCTTTTCTAGTAGCTGATAGTCAATACAAACTCTCCAGCCATTTTGAATTTTGATTGCGATCATTTCATCATTAACTTTTTCTACGATAGTAAGTCCCGTCTTTTAAGGCACCACATGAATAGCACTAACCCATTGTGAGTCAATAATTGAATAAATCAATCTAGCATCGAGTAATTTCAAAATCTCATTTTTACCACCTTCATCATGGGCGAATTTAATCGTCGTTGAGGATCAGGAGATGGTTTTGAATTATCTTCTAATAAAACTCGATGCATACAGGTTGAGGGACTAATTCCTTTAGTATCAGAAATCATACATCCAATGGCTGTTTTTGTCTTTTCAAGACATTGATCAAAGCTTCCTTAAGGGGATTTGTCAATTGGCTCAAAATAATGATGGATAATTTTTTCCATCCCCCAAGTAGGCATATTTTAATTGAGCTGGTAAAGGTTTTAATTCTAGATTTCGAGGATTTTTCACAAAAAGGATGGATCTTATCATTACTTGTAGGTAATTCAAATAATTTTATCTCTTCATGATTTTTTCAATCTATCTTCTAAAAATGACAAGTCATGTTAATAATTTTGAATTGGAAATCTTCTTCCTCACATCAATTATCATGGTAGCCTCCATAAATTCGTCATGATTTAGCTCAAATAATTCCTCTTCAAAAGATATGAAAGAATTAATTGAGCAGATAGAGAAAACTTGATCACTTGGATGTTTCATGACGTCATAAATACTAAAAGTAATTTTATCGCCATCAAATTTCATGGACAATGTGCCATTATTCACATCAATTTTTGTATTGGCAGTCCTTAGAAAAGGTCTCCTTAACAAAATTGGAACATAAGAATTATGACTTGGTCCATCATCTATCTTTAGAATATAAAAATCTACAGAAAACACAAGCACATTTATTTTGACCAAAACATCTTCAATTACACCTATGGGATGTGCCACGGACCTATCAACAAGTTGAATATCAACTCCAGTTGGTTGTAATGGTCTAAGATTTAAAGAATTATAAATTGATAAGGGCATCACATTAATTGACGCACCTAAAATGATTAGGCATCCTGAAGTTTCTTCATTTCCTATAGTGCAAGGTATTGTAAACATGCCTGGGACTTTCTGTTACTGAAGTGATCTCTTTTGTAAAACGACAGATTCATTCTCACTATTCATTAATTATTTGTTCAAAACAAAAAAGGCACCTTTTATTGCTACAAAGCTCCTTAAAATTTTTAGAACATCTCCAAATTTGCTTTATTGCATCCGACAAAGGAATATTTACCTCAGCCTTTTTGAAGAGTTCAAAAATATCCTTCTTTGCATCAGCTTTCTTATCCTTAGCCAAACGGGTCGAAAATGGAGTAGATGAGATTTGTTTAATTTCAATTTGGTTTGATTTATTTTTCTCAGCTATTTGTGTCTTGTCATGACCTCCGTCATGATCATTACCATTGTCTTTTTGAACTTCTAATTCATTTTCCCTCAATTTTTGCTCAACTCCATTCAGTTTATTACTCGACTAGGCTTTCAACCAACTCATGTCAGAGGCTAACTGCCTAATTTGACTTTAGCATCCTTTTGCATAGCCATTTGAGTTGCAGCCATGGATTTTACCAAGTCTTCAAATGTGAATTCCACATGAATTGTCCTGAGTATGTTTTTGCTGAGTAGGGGGTGAAAATTATTCTGTGCCAACGGATAAAATCCAGGAGGAAATTTTTGTTGTTGGGGAACCGACGGTACACTATTTAGACCTCCCCCACGAAAATTTCAATGGTTTCTCCATGGGTAGATCTGTATTGTACTTCCACTGATTTTGTGCGTGCTGATTTGGTGGGCCTGAAAATCCCACACATTAGCTTGTTCTTCATATAATATTGGACAAGAATCAGTTAGATGTCCTATATTATAACAGATTCCATAAGCATTCGCTTGAGGAATTTTATTATTATTTATCAGGACTTTAGTGAGCAGATCAGTCAGTTTCTCTAGTTTATTGTTAATAGAATTAGGAACAAAAGACGTTTCATGAACTTCACATCAATAATCATCATAACGTTTGAAATCTTGAGAATTAGTATCCATTTTTTTTGAGAATTTGTCGAGCAACTCATGGCTAATTGTCTTGAATATCACTACCACATACTACATCAACCAGACCACGATTTGCTGCAAAAAGATCTTGATAAAAATATCAAATCAAAAGGTTTTCTGAAAATTGATGATTGAGACAACTTGAAACAAGGCGTTTAAAATGTTCCTAATGCTCATGTAATAATTTCCTCTTCGTTTGTCTGACAGAACAGATTTGTTTCTAAATTGTTGTGATTTTAGAAGGGAAAAAAACTCTATCCAGAAATAGTGATTTCATTTTCGCCCATGTATTTATTGTTCCTTTTGGAAAATCATAGAGCCAGTTTTTAGCGACATATTGTAACGCTGAATGGAATTGCAATAAGCTTAACCACCTCGTTAGTCACTCTATCTGGTTTCATATGGGCACAAACTATTCTGAATTCATTTGAGTGCCTTTAAGGATCTTCACCAAACAGACCATGAAACGTGGGTAATTTTGTAAAAATCCAGAATTAAGTTTAAAATTTTCTTTCACATCGAGAAACACAATAAATAAAGGAGGTTCATTTTTATCATCATACTCAGCCAACTCCCTCGATGTACGATTATCAACTTGAAGTTCCTGAACATTTTGAGCATTCTGTGCATTTTCAGCGTTTATTCTTGCGTTTTGAGGAATATTGGCTTGATTTGCGGCCATATCTAAATTTGCGAATTCGATTGGAGAAAATCACGTCGAACGTTTATTTTCGAGAATGAGGTAGAAGGTGTAGAAATTGAGCTAGAAATAGGATGTTCAAATTGTCTCGATTCAAATTCATCCACGATCTTCTAAACCTTGATATTTATAATCTGTCCACATCTCAATTTCAAAAAAATTCAAAAAATGATATTAAAATCTTTTAAAAACCAGAATAAATTCAAATTCAAATTTTTTTAAGAAATTATATAAATCAAATAGAAGAATGATCTTGTCTTCCCGGCAGATTTTTATACTATTAAGACCGAAGATGGTCAGAACCATTCATCTCGCGCATCAATTTTATTAGGGAGACCATTCTTACGGATAACTAACACAAAAATATATGTTAACACGGGAAAGCTGTCTATGGAATTTGATGGAGAGGTTATTGAATTTAATATCTACGAGGCTACGACACATCCAAGCGATCAAGTATTCATTGTGTGTTCTGTTAGCACCTCCATGTCCCTTGAAGAAGAATTATTTTGCGCAGATGAGTTAACTTTTATGGAAGCCATTAGGAAAATTGACGTGGATCAAGAATTTGACGAAAACAATTGTGATCATGACTTGTGTTTTCTCGAAGATCAATTGCAATGATATGAACATGTCAACACGGTGGAATTGCCACAAGACCACAAAAAGATCAACCATCAATTGAAATACCACCAACTTTAGAGCAGAAACCATTGCTTGCTCAGTTGAAATATGCTTACTTGGGTGAAAATAACAAATTATCAATTATTATTTCAAGTCAGTTGACACATGAGCAAGAAAAAGCTCTGGTGGATGTACTGAGAAAGCATAAAATGGCTATTGGATGGACCCTTGTTGACATTAAATGAATAAGTCCTGCTACTTGCATGCACAGAATTTTGTTAGAGGACAATTCTAAACTATCCAGAGAACGACAAGGAAGATTAAATCCTCCGATGATGGAGGTACTGAAAAATGAAATTCTAAAATTGCTCGATGTTGGAGTAATTTATCCAATCACGGACAGGGGATGGGTAAGTCCGATTCATGTGGTCCCTAAGAAATCTGGCCTAACGGTTGTTGAAAAAGACATTGGAGAGGCAATTGCAACCAGAGTGCGAAGTGGCTGGAGAGTCTGCATTGATTACCGCAAATTGAGTGTCGCCACGAGAAAAGATCATTTTCCATTGCTTTTTACGGACCAAATGCTAGAAAGGTTAGCGGGACGTTCCCATTACTGTTTCTTGGATGGATAGTCAGTGTATAACCAGATAGTGATACCCCCTGAAGATCAGGAGAAAACAACCTTTACCTGTCCCTTTGAAACTTATGCTTATAGGCGTATGTCCTTTACCTTATGCAATGCACCTGCAACGTTCCAAAGGTGTGTAATGTCTATATTTTTTGATTATATATCAGAAGTAATAGAGGTCTTCATGGATGATTTTTCTGTTTATGGAAATTCCTTTGAGAACTGCCTGATAAATCTGGAGAAAGTTCTAAAAAGATGTGTAGAAACTAACCTTGTTCTGAATTACGAAAAATGCCATTTTATGGTAGAAAAAGCTTTAGTTCTTGGACAAGTAGTCTCTGCTAAGGGATTAGAGGGGGATAAGGCCAAGGTCGAAATTATCAAATCTCTATCCTATCCCACAAGCGTTGGAGAGATACGTGCATTCCTTGGGCACGTAGGTTTCTACAGACAATTTATTAAGCATTTTTCCAAGTTGCAAATCCCTTGACTAAACTACTCAAGAAAGATACCGAATTTACATTCACTGAGGAATGTAAAGAAGCTTTCAAAATTCTCTAAGAAAAATTGATCTCAACGCCTATTATTCAACCTCCGGATTGGAATTATCCGTTTGAGATTATGTGTGATGCAAGCGACAGAGCCGTTGGTGCTGTGCTTGGACAGAAAATGGATAAGGTTCCGCATGTGATTTATAATGCATCAAAAACCCTTGATGTAGCTCTGGTTAATTCCATAACTATTGAAAAAGAGCTTTATTCAATTATTTTTGCCCTGGAAAAATTTCGTTCCTATTTATTAGGGGCTAAGTATCTTCTGAAGAAGAAGGAATCAAAACCAAGATTATTAAGATGGATTCTTCTCCTTCAGGAATTTGATATTGAGATCAGAGACAAGAAGGGTGTGGAAAATCATGTTGCTGATCACTTATCGAGGATTATAACTCAGGATGAGTCAATTCGGATATCAGAATCGTTTCGTGACGAGCATTTATACCATTTTCATGGTTATGTACCTTGGTATGCTGACCTTGTAAATTTTCTAGTGACCAAAAAATTGCCAAGTGATCTTCCAAGGCATCATAGAGAGAAGATTAAGAGTGATGCGAAGTATTACTCTTGTGAAGATCCGATTCTGCTTAAGTATTGTGCAGATGGAGTGATAAGAAGATGCATTCCAGACCATGAGATTAAGTCAGTGCTGAAGCAGTGCCATTCCTATGATTGTGGAGGTCATTTCAGAGTGAGACGAACAGCTCATAAAATTTTATCTTGCGGATTTTCTGGCCAACATTAAATAGAGATGTATATGAGTATGTTAAATGCTGTGAGCAATGCCAAAAGTCTGGCAATATTTCCAAAAGAGATGAAATGCCTCAAAAATATGTAATGTCCTGTGAAATTTTTGACATTTGGGGTATAGACTTTATGGGACCATTTCCAAACTCGAAAGGACACTTTTACATATTGCTAGCAGTGGATTATGTCTCTAAATGGGTCGAGGCCATACCTACAAGAATTGATAACGTCAAGGTGGTGGTTGAGTTTATTAAAAATTTTATTTTTAATAGATTTGGCGTACCTAGGGTCATAGTAAGCGATCGAGGAACCTACTTTTGCAACAAGGTTATGAACACCCTGTTTAAGAAATATCATGTTAATCATAGGATCTCAACTGTCTATCACCCACAAACGAGGAACAAGCTGAAGTGTCCAATCGTGAGATTAAACGGATCCTAGGAAAGATTGTCAATCCAAAGAGGAAGGATGGGAGTGATAAACTGAATGACGCTCTTTAGGCGCATCGTACTACGTATAAGACTCCAATTGGAATGTCTCCGTACAGAATGGTGTACGGAAAAGCATGTCACCTGCTGGTGGAAATTGAACATAAGGCATGGTGGGCTATTAAAGAGCTGAAGGAAAATACGGAGACTGTGTTAATATGAGAAAGCTTCAAATCTCAGAATTAGATGAGATTCGTCGTGATGCTTATGAAAATGTTGCTTTATACAAAGAAAAATTTGGCAAACTTCATGACGAGAACATTTCAAGCAAAAACTTTAAGGAAGGAGATAAGGTTCTACTGTACAATTCTCGCTTAAGGTTATTTCCTGAAAAACTGAAATCACGATGGGAAGGGCCGTTTGTTGTTAGAAAGGTCTTTAATCATGCAGCCATAGAAATACAAAGTGAGCACACGTCGAAGAATTTTAAAGTTAACGGTCATAGATTGAAACGTTACTTCGAGCTTCAAGATTCGACGTGGTTCGATGAAATTCCTTTGGAGAAGGTGAACTACGTTTCAACAAAATAATTGGACGTCATGGCTGTCTAGCCAACGACGTTAAACAAAGGCGCTTCTTGCGAGGCAACCCATGTTTAAGTTTCTTTTGAAGTTCGAATTTATTTCAATTTATTTCTTACTTCCGTAAAAATCTTAAATTGATACGTGACGTTAAACTCTGCTAACTGCTGGTATACGAGTCATTTAGAATGAGTTTTGAAAGAGGACATAAACAATTTGAAGTTGTTTTTGAGGAATTAAGAAAAAAAATTATCCTGGCTACCAGAAATCTGCCGTGGGCGTGACTGAAAGCGTCCCGGGCGTGACTGGTGGTGTCATGGACGCGACAAGGATCTGTCACGGGCGCACGAGGCCCTGGCTAGATAAAACCAGTACAGAAATTTTTTTCTGTTCAAAAATCATTTCCTCTCCATGCCATACGTGTTTCTTCAAGTACAATCCTTCCGATTCACCAATCCGGTCGTGCAATCAAGCATACTGAACATTCGTATCGATGAGGGGACTTCGTTGAGTATACGCACGCTTCGTAATCATCTCAGATTCCGCTGAATTTGTGGATTTTGTTCAGAGTGAAACCTAGGTATGAATTCGTGATTCCAAATCCAAATTCAAAAATCTAGTACTCTAAGTTGATCTATGCATCGTGTAGATTATGAATTCATGATTGGATTGTTGAATTGCATCATCAATTTGACGAAATTAATGTTCATTTGCCTAGGGATTTGGCCAAAATGCCTCGAATTAAGAATCCGACATTTAGGTCAGACGCAAGCATATCTGTTGCAGCTGCACGAGTTCTCATTCCTTATCCATATGAGTCCATTGCTATTCTTGAACAGTACGCGGATCGTCATGCTGTGATAACTCACGGAACGATTCGCCAAACTTGATTTCTGCAAGCTGGCGAGCTATCTACTCTTGGGCTATGGCACGAGCTCGTACATGCTGTGACTTCGCTAGGCTGGCATCATTCTTTCCTGACTGGGTGGCCGACATATCTGCCCTTAGTCCAGGAAGTGCTGAGTACGTGGACGAGCACTGTTGGACTAGCTTCAGCAGATGATCCTACAGAGGAATACGTCTCATTCCAACTGGGGAATGAGATGAGGCGATTAGGGGTGCGTGAGCTCTGCAGAGTCTATCATTTCAGACCAGGAGGCTACAGAGACTATGAGAGGGGGTATATGCCTCATCTGCAGGATCATTGGCAAGAACTGACATCATCTGGGGGATAAAACCCCCATAACAGTAAGAGTTCTGCACTTAGGAACCCTATTTTGCGTAACTTGCATTGTTTCCTGGCTTATACACTACTAGCTACCAAGAGTAGCCATGGGGCTGTATCGTAAAAGGAGCTAGGAATTTTCTTTGTGCTGCTGCACAATATGGTCTCTCCTCAGGCTTATCCATACCTCAGTACTGGATTAATGCTAGTAGACAAGATTGAGACGGTAGCGGCAGACAGTCCTAGAGCACCGATCCTAATTGGTGGGTTATTAACGCCGTTAGCTGCACATTTTTGGTACGACATGACGACTGTTCCAGCCCTTAATGAGCCAACTAGAGGACCATTCGGGATTGACAGCCTGATGAGGATTGGCAAGATCTTTGTTGACCGTGGTATCTACTATTTTACCGCGAGAACTGGTGAGGAGCCTTTGCGACTTCCATTGCCAACCTTTTCTCTCCGATTTTCTGATCGGAGTAATTGGGGCTTTCTAGTAGCTGCACCAGAAGATGACCAAGATTCTGAGGGTGATTCTACTATGGGTGAGCCTTAGCTTCGTCAGTCATCTCAGTCACATTAGTCTCATTCCCATCATTCCATACCAGCTACTCCTGGGCCGACTACTATACCAGAGCAGACACCTCTTGTGGATTGGAGTACAGCATTTTATTCTCTGCGGCAAGAGCTAGATGAACTTCGAGCTGATGTCACATTTATGCAATCTCAAGTGACTTCAAGCTTGCATGCCATTCAACAGAGTCATGAGGACTTTCATCGCCAGATTTTCCAATATTTTGATAGCAGATTTCCACCACCTCCTCCTATGGGATTTTCCTTGGCTAGTTTGTCTAGTTTTATGAGTCTGAACTTTTATTTAGACTGCACCTTAGCTTAGCTTAGGGGAGATTGGATATTCCTAGACATTTAAGTTAGTTTCTTTATTTTCAATCAAGTGTACTACTTTCCTTTCAAAGATGTATGAATCTTTATGTTTTATGCATCTTCGTTCGTTTTCATGCAACTTAGTTCCATTTATGTAAGATTGAACCTAAGTTATGAATTCATCTTCATTGTCATGTTTCATTCATTACTGTTTATGCTTCTGTCTATATTTTGTCTTTTCTCTCTTTCTTATTTACATTGTGTGTGAGAGAGAGAGAGGAGAGTACTAGTTTTTACTATCAAGAGTTGTGTTTTGTCAGATGTCAAACACTAACTTGCCAAGTGAAAGAGATATACGCCTAGTAAGTATTGACAGATGGATCGAGGACATTGATGAGCCAATTGTTGACACAAACAACCCAATCGTGGCTCCTATACCTTGCGGTTTCAGGATCTTAAAAAATCACATAACTGAGCTTCAAGACAACCAAAAGTTGATATTGGAAATGCTCCAAGAGATGAAGCTTGTACAGGAGTCCATATCAGGAGAAGTAAATCATATTCGTACGATCCTAGAGTTTCAAAGCGGTATGGATGGCAGTATTAGAGACATATGGAACTGGTTCAAAAACTTTGGTTGTTTCTCAGATACACCTTAGCTAACAAGATTTCTTTTGTCCACTGCGCTTTATTTTCCTTTTTACATTGAGGACAATGTCTTGCGTTAGCTTAGGGGAATTTTTAGGGACAAAGAGCTGTTTATTTAGAGTTTTTTATACCATTTTAAAAAAACAAAAAAAAAAAAAAGAACGAAAAAAAATTTGTTTTTAAATCTATGGTTTGAGCAAAGTAAGGTAATGATTTATGCCATAGCAAATGCTACACTAGTACATGTGGTTGAATATTATCTGTAAGGAAGTTCTGAATCTTTGCTAATATCATTCTAGTTCATTCCTAGGAGATGACCCTTTTTCATATGTGGATAGCGCTTAAGTGGTGACTTGAATTGTAGCTAGACACTTTGAAATAAAAGAAAACCTTCATGATCCCTTTTATGCCATCTTTTCATTTATCCACCACTTATAAGGGAGCATGGAGTGTTTTTTTTTAAAAAAAATTGAGAAAATTTTGATTTGTTTTGTTTATAAACACCTGTTCTTCCATGGTAAGCCTCATGCTATTTTTGGTTACTGGAGAATGCTCTAGACCTACTTAAAATAAGAAAAAAGAAAAGAAAAGAAAAAAAAATTTGCAAAGCAATGTTACAAGTGCTTTGTTCCTTACCTCAGTAATCAAAATTACCATCTACGGATAAAAGGGGGGGACATAGTCTTTGATAATATCGCTTGAAAAGAAGAGAAAAGATACATATCCAGTAGAAAATGTAGACCTCCTTTGAGACCTTGGTGGCTTTGGGAATGATCCCATATAAGGAAACACAGGTGAAAAGAAAAAAAATTTGATTTGAGTTTCGAAATGTTTTGTTTTACTACAGTTTAAGAATCTGCTCGGTGTGAAGACTATGAAAGGGAATTATTTGAGGAATAACTAGATGTGATGTGAATAGAGATTAAGGATGTCTATTGATTCATATTCTTTCGACATGTGTTTGGTGTGGATTTTAAGCAATCTGATTACTGTGATGCTCGAGCTAAAACAAAGGTTTAGCTTAGGGGAATTTGATGTGTATGAAAACACACATTGTTTCTTTATTCTAAATGTTTGTTTTATTCCTTTTTCATTGTCTAAATTATATTTTTAGTGTCATTTTGTCTTGGAATGCTGGTACTGCTGTGCTTTCATGTTTTATGGTAGATTGGCATGGAATTTGGAGCAAAAATGAAGAAGGATGACGAAAATGACAATCCATGAACTCAAAAAGCCGCATTTCATGTTTCATCGCCATTGCAAGTGCTTCGAGAGTTTTTACAGCGATGTTTCACCATGTTTAGCTAGATTAGTGTGTTTAGATGACATGTATAAGTTTTGGGAATTTTTGGACATCATTTGATATTTTTAGTTTTACTTTTAGGATTACAGTGTACCTCTGTTGCAGCCACGACAGCCTGTCGCGGGTAGGTGACTGTCGCGGGCGCGATGCCTGTCGTCGCGGGTGTGACTTAAGATTTTCCGAAAATCCAAGTTTTTAATGCCGTCGCAGGTGCGACAAGCCTTGTCGTGGCCGCGACGATATGCTAGATGCAAAATGTTGAGTGTCAGCCGTCGGATCAATTCTGTTACGAGTCCTCGCATATAAATACCCTTCCTTGCGTTGATCCAAGCATAACACAATAGAGGGGAAGCTCAGGGAGGCAGAGACGGCTGAGAGGAAGAAAGATGAAAGAAAGAAGTGATTTTTAAGGAAGAAAGTGACGTAGCTTTGACTCGAACGCTTAAGGGATTCATTGGATCTGTTTTGGAACGCTTCGAACATTGTATAACTTCTGTTCTTTAGTGGCCTAACAATACAGAATGTTTATTTACCTTGTTATGATCAATTCCATGTCTTATTCTTTGAATATGCGTGAGTAGTTCGATAGTAGGGATGCGTTGATGAGTTTTGAATGATTAGATCATTAGATATTGAACCTATAACTCTAAACTAGAGGTGTTTTGATGACTAAATGATGCATGAAACCTATTGGAGTCATTATATGACATGTGTATGTTAGATTGATCACCTAAATTACATATGTTAGTGCTATAAATCATGCTAAATGGTTTAGTTAAGTAGCTAATTGATATAATATGATTTAAGCTAATTTTCATATACAATCAATGGTTAATAATGCATGTAACGTGATTAGTTTAAGATAGTTGCTATGATTGTTATGTATGTTAGGTTCCATTTTACGATTCAGCTCCTGTGTTTTAAATCTTATTCGAGCTAATTGAATTGATTTAGATACCTTGAGTTAGTTTAACTATTTGAGCTAATTGGAAGTTAAAAGCTAAGGAACGTAGTGAGTTAAGCCAATACTCATTACAAACATTCCATATTAATCATTACACCTAAGACCTATAAACATCAATGATTG
>JAOVYX010000545.1:0-13540 GCA_035668315.1 Drosera spatulata
ATGGAATTAAACATAACAAAGTAAACAAACATTCTGATCAGTTTGACAACTAAAGAATAAGAGTTATACAGTGTTCGCAGCGTTCCAAATCAAATCCAATGAGTTCCAATGCGTTGCGGATCAAGATTACGTCAATTCCTTCTCCAAAACCCATCTTTCCTTTCGTCTTTCGTCCTCTCTGAGCGTCTCTATCTCTCTGAGCGTCTCCCCTTCTATTCTCTACTTGGAATAACCCTAGAAAGAGTATTTATAGGCGAGGGCTTGCAACCGAATCGATCCGACGGCTGAAACTCATCATTTTGCATCTGGAATATCGTCACGGCCGTGACCAAGCCTGTCACGCCCGCAACAGAATTAAAATCAGGGATTTCAGAAAATACATACGTCGCGCCTGCGACACCACCATGCCCGCGACGGCTGGTCGTGCCCGCGACACAGGTATGCAGTAAGCTTAAAACTAAAACCAAAAATACCAAATGACGTTCAGAACTTCTAAAAACTTACACATGATATCTAAACACACTAATCTAAATAAACATGGTGAAACATCACCGTAAAAACTCTCGAAGCACGTGCAATAACGATGAAACGTGAAATGCGCCTTTTTGAGTTCATGGTTTGTCATTTTCTTTATTCTTCTTCATTTTTGTTCCAAATTCCAAGCCAATCTGGCATAAAACATGAAAGCACAGCAGTATCAACATTCCAAGACAAAAAAACACTAAAAATATAATTTAAACAATTCAGAAAGAATAAAATAAACGTTTAGAATAAAGAAATGATACGTGCTTTCATACACATCAGGATCCAACAAGCCATGAGCCGAATCTTATAAATCTTCTTGCATGAGAACACAGGCTGCATACCATCAACTTGTATATCAATCGTGAGCGGGGTTATTGTAGATTATCAATGACCAGCCAACATAAGATGCTAATCTTTTCGTGGAAAGCTCAGATCTCTTAATAACTCACAAGATGAACTAAACTAACATCATTTATAGTGAATGAATCCAAACAAGTCCACATATCAAGTTGTTGAGAGTAATTCGGGGTTCTGCATATATTATAGTCTCGTCGATTACTGTGTACTGATGTTATATTTTGCTATTTATTTTGTTTCGCTTTACAGTTCCGTAGATGGGGGGTGTATTCAGTTGTTTTTTGTCTAGTTTTAGAGTGCAGGGAGAAAGTTTCATCCGGAACAATCCTATTACAGGTTGCTTCCACGAGGTCCCTTTTGCGTCATTTACATATGTTTGATTAGAGCAAATCCAATGGTACTAGACATTTTGGTAGAGACAAAGATTTATTTTGATTATGAATAGTGATAATTTATATATATTATAAATTCATAGAAACATTCCATGGTATGCTATGATGTGTCACGTTATATATCAATTAATTCAACAGTCTCAATGGTATTTTCATTTTTATTATATTGGGTGATTTATTCAAAACTACACATGGATGAAAAAAATTCCAAAAAACTACACAAAGAAACATAATTTTCAAAACATACAAAATTTGAAATAACATATTCAAACCCTACATCTTCTTCATCCAATACCCATTCACACATCCACCCCAACTTCCATCATCACCACCACCTCATCGGAAACGTCGCCGGAATCCGAACAACTCGTCGGAAACCTCGTCGTAACCCGGCCACCTCGTCGAAGACGTCACCGGAATCTGGCCACCTTACCGGAACAAAGCATCACTTAACTCAGACCCTCTGTTTCGAAACAAAACGTCACTTTACTCAGGCGCTCTGTTTCGAAGCAGAACGTCACTTTACTAAGCGCTCTATTTCGAAATAGGGCGTCTGAAGGAAAGAAACAGAGCGCCTGAAAGAAAAAAATATTTTTATTCACACATGTTGCACCACAAAAAAAATATTCTAATGATGAAGAAAGCAATGTAAAAAAAAAAACACAAAATTTTTTCAACAAAATCGTTTAACATTTGATCAACATTGTACCTCTCAGACATTTCGTCGAACACCTTCCTTACATCCCTCACCATCCACGTTTCGCATATAAATCCACTTGAAAATCCCATGAACCTACCAAACATTGATCGCAGAGATGTATCGCGATCAGTGTAACTGGACTAACAAGAATCCTTATGGCTATGGCACACCTAAGAAGACTGACTGATCAGAAAAATGCTTGAGCTTTATCATGCACCTGAGACTATTATTGTCGAGCACTGAGACGTGACGACGGAAGAAGACCAGAGGATGAGGGTGCGGCCGACAACGGCGGAGCGAAAAACGAGGAGGGCGAATGTGGAGGTGGAGAGGTCAGAGAGGGAGAATGAGAGCAGGAGAATGAGGAGGACGATGAGATTGTGGAAGAAGGAGAGAAAAACGTTCAAATTGTATGTTGTTGGGAATTAAAATCCAGCATGGATGTTTTTGGAATTAATTTTCCAAAACTGTATATTTGGATAATTTTTTGTATTATATTTAATGATCATCAATACTTATGAAATTAAAAAAGAACTTTTCATATTTTCTCTTTTTTATTTCATTGAAATTGTTAAACCCTTCATATATGCCATGACAAAAGAATATGAGTTTAGATTTTTTATCATTAGTGTTAATTATTATGAGAAAATAATACGATTGAAAATATTTTATTACAAAAGGCCAAATTTTTTTGCCAAAAAGAAAAAAAACCAAAAGTTTTTATATCATTTATTGTCCTAACTTGAATTGATTCATGGAGTGATACAATTAATTTGATAACTCTCATCAGAAACACCTGAGTAAAACCAAGATAAAAAAAATGATTTTAAGGATCTCATGGATGCATTTATATTTTTTACCTAAAAAAAAATTTACGAAAATATTTGCCAATATCAACAAACATAAATGAAATATTTAAACAATTTAGAAGTTATTATAATAATTTTTTTTACATTGACGTTGTCTCTCACGCATGATTGGCCTTGGATAAAAAAAATGATAACTTTTCACATTACAGTATTTAAAATTCATTAAAAAGAAAAGGAAGGGAAAAAATCGTACAATTTTTTTTTTTTTGATATTTTTCCTCCATTTTATTTCATTTTACCAAGTTAGTTCAGATATTTGTTTATCGATTGGCTGAAAACGTTTATCATTCGATGTGTGATATGAGTATAAGTTATCTTTGTTCTTATGTGAAAATTTTTTACAACAAGATTATACATAAAAGTATCATTGATTATATATATTTTAAGAATTTATTAAATATTCTGGATAAAATCAAAATAATTTCATAAAAATTCAATATAGTATACACATAACCAACAAAATATTAACGATATCATGATAAGTAATCCTAATAAGCAATTAAATTTATGAAAATTAGTCATAGAATATTCCGTGCAATGCGTGGGTGACACACTAGTTTCTGAAAATATAACAATGTTGCTCCGATGATAGTCATGCAATATTATACCTTTGTGATAAATCAAGGGTGAGTTAAATAAAAATATCCTAAACATCTTTACCTTATATTTTACTCTCCCTTAAGTTTTAACATACATTTTCACACCCTATTTAAATCAAGGGTGAGTCTTTTTCATGTGAAAAAACCATTGACATTACTTTGATGCGTACTAAGATTGCACTTACCATTACTCGGGATGAGCACTCTGTTGTGAAGGAGGAAATGAAAGAATCTATCATTGCTTTGAAGAACACAGTGAGGAAAGATTAGTATCATTCTGGCCTCGTCGTTTGGCTTCAGTTGGTTCCAAGGCTTCAGTTTGATGCGTTAAAAAACAATCTTCGTACTGTAGGTTATAACTTCTATACTACAAGATGTCATTTTTGCACTGCAGGTTGTATCATGTATAATGTAGTTCAATTACGATCTTTCTTGTCAATGTACTTGTCTAATCCACTCACATATAAAAATAATTCTTAATACTCCAAGATATGGCACTTACATGATTTTAAAGTTGGAATGATCAAACATGACCTAATTCACTCATAATCTCATTGTAAGGACATAATCTCATCAAACTTCGAATGATCAAACATGACCTAATTCACTCATAATCTCATTGTAAGGACATAACCTCATCAAACTTCGAATGGTCTCATGTTATTGCTTTACATGGTCTCGTATGATCCGACAACATGTTATTGCTCTTTTTTACCAATGATCTAACAACATGCTATTGAAAAAAGTGTTGTTTAGGTGGTGATTGAAATATGATTTGATGACATGTCTCATGCTATTGCTTTACATGGTCTTGTATGATTTGATTAGGTGATTGAAAAGTGTTATTTAGGTGATTGAAATATGATTCAATATCTAACAACATGTTCTTGATTAAAAATTGCTTTTATACTGTAAGATTTAATTTTTATACTGTAAGTTGTTTAATATATACGTATAGATTTTAGTTATACTAAAATCTGAAAGTATACATTTATCAACTTACAGTATAAAATTTTAAACTTACAGTATAAAAAATAAAGTTTATCGTATAAAATCAGCAATGTCTTAAACTTACAGTATGACATTGAAAATTCGCCTCCAAATCAGTCACAAGCCACACATAGAATATGACAGTGAAAATTCATAAACTTACAGTAAAATTTTTGCAAGTTACAGTTTAATAAATAAAACTTAAAGTATAAAAAATATTTTTAACATATTTCACAAAGAAGGTCTTAAACATAACAAGTCTCAAATAAAGAAAGTCTCGACGTGTCTTCATCATTCGCCTCTAATAGGATTTTGGTATGTCCTCATGTTATGGGCAAAACGATTACAACATCCATATTTGATCGGACGAGTCTCAACCTGTGAAGGTATTCGTCTTGTTCTTCGACGATCAGGCTGTGTTTGAACATCGGGTGGTCGAATCTGGATATAAGGCGCCACTTCCAATTGTGGTTGATTAGGCACAGGATTCATTATCTCCTGTAAGTGTTCCTGTAACTCTCAATGCTAATCAAATAATGTCCCCCTTTTTTTTTCAATGCAAGCACAAGCATGTTTGCAAGAAATACAGTTCACTTGCCACTCTCGACAACTGCATGTGTGGGCATTCAAGTTCACTGCATGAGTTGATTGTTTATCGACCACTTCAAACATACAAGCACTTGCATGATGAATGGCTAATCCACGGTTTGCCTTGTAAGCATCACTCAACTTCTTTGCCAGTGTAGTACACAATACCGTAGACCCCTCAAAAGTGGTCTCCTTTCTTTCATACATAAGTGTCATAATTTGCACACGAATTTGATCAACCATTGTTGTGATCGGAAGATAACAGGCACATCTCACCCATCTATTAAAACTTTCCACCATATTGTTTGTCATTATCCCCCATCGACAACACGAAAATAATGCATTTGTTCAACACTCCAAATACGAATCCCTTATGAAATGTATAGATTGCTCCATCTCACCAACAATCTAATTGATATTGTTATGAAATATATCGACGACCATTGCATATTCAGCTGTTTTGAAGACGTCGCACCAGTGTTTTTTGTTCTTCATGGGATACTTTGTCATAACCTATAAAAATAAGAACCATTGCTGTAAATTATTTACGACAAATACAAGTGAAAATAAGAACAAGTTTCTTAAAATTTATACTGTAAGTTGTTGATTGTATACTATCAGAATTTAGTTCTAAAATTCACTCAAATATATTGATTGTAAATGTTCACTAACTTCCAGTATAAATTTATCCTCCCCCAGCATAAAATCAAAAAGGTGCAGTATTTGCAACTTCAATAAATAAAATACTTACCTCCTTCTTGAAGTTGTCAACTAGATGTCGCAAGCTATAGGAATGATAAGCTCCAGGAAAATACATCGAAATTGCTCGTAAAATCCCACTGTAACAGTCGGAGAAAAATGTATATCGATACCAAGCTCCACCATTCAAGGATGATAAAGCCATTCGTGAGTGTCCACAGAACCAATCCTAATTTTCTTTATTTTCCGCACTGACAACCGCAAAGGCTATTGGAAGAAGACCCCCTTCTGCATGCTTTCCAATTGCACTTAGAATTCAACCCCAGTATTTGTGTTTGAGGAATGTGCCATCCAAGAAAATGGCAGGCCTACACCCGTTAACAAACCCAAGTAGGCATGCATTGAAACTCACAAACAGCCGATGAAACTGGTTCGTATCACTACAAACTTCATATTTTGCTATGCTTTCAGGATTAGTTCTCTTTATATTGCTACAATACCATCCCAGTTGATCAAATGAAGATTGTGTTTTACCATGAATTTTCTCCAATGTAACTTTTTCCCCCACCATACATGATGATATTGAAGCTCTATACCATAGGTTTCTTGAACCTCGCCGACAATATCCTTAGGACAAAAACTTGGCGTATGTCTTAACTTCCTCTCCACAATATTAGAGACCCACCCGGCCTTTGCTTTTGGATGACCCCTGCTCCCCAATCCAATCTCACAAGTGTGCTTTAAATTGCACCTTCTTATAGCAAAGTCTCCATCACGCTTAGATTTGACACCCACAACACGCCAATCGCAACTATTGTGTGGACAATTTATAACTACCTTATTCGAATGATTTTTCTTGAAGATGAATCACGGCTCTCGACAATAGCATAGTTTCTAATAGCCACACGAAATTCATTTGCATCAACGAACACTTGACCTTCGCGTTGAATGCAATCACGCCATGACTCCATGGAAGTGTTATCAAGGATTGAAGTTCTAGGCACACTAGGACAATCATTGTTTAGAGACCTGAAACAACAACAATAATGAATAAAAGCATTACAAGCGGTCCATAAGATATTTCACATGAAATAAATCACACTTCTAATGTACAACAACAGATAAAAAAAATAAACAAACAGAAACTTGAATAAACAGTACTGAATCTTTCGTCATGCAACACAAGGTAAATTTTGAAAGGACTCATCAAATGTTCACAACCACTTCAAAACATAAAACAATATTATCACATAATTAAAGCATATAAAGGTGTTGAAAAATAAAAAGTACACTAACATATCACGATTGAATTGAGGAAATTACTGTCATTGTTGTTTTGTACTGTTATTTGCAGAATATAAACTAACCTTGCATCTTGATGAACACTTTAGGAGGAAACTCTTGAAGGAGGAGTAGGAGGAGTAGTCTTTTTTGATGCCTCCATTTGTATTATGCCCAACCTTACACATTCATAAACCGTACACATGTTGGATACGTTTTTATCATCAATTAGAGACACATGAATCCCGATTTGAGAAGCAAGGTATCTCAAGATCACCATCATCGGGATTATTTGAGGACATTTGTTTATTAGTTGCTCATACACATCTACTAGGGACATTGATTTTCGGATAGTGATTGAGTGGCATTCCCCTTCATACATAAAAAAGGCAACTAACTCCGTATCAATTGATTGAGAGCTTCCACATGATGCCATGTCTTGCATCTAGGACAACAAATGAAATGAACTCATGTCAATCATACAACATCTCAATTATGGCAAGTACAAGAAATTCATTCTCCATTAACCGACAATAAATTCGAATGCCCAACAAAACATGAACCGATATTTTCACTTTTGTATGAAATAATGCACAAATCATACCTGGATTTCATGCTCCATGGAAATGTGGATGAAATTAAAGATGAAATGTGGAGGAAGATGGGAGAGGTAAAGGGATCCAAGATTGATCAAGAGTGGATGAAGATTGATGACGTGGTGGTTTGAAACGTGGACAAGATTGGTCAAGAGTGGATGAAGAGGGTTCATAAATTCCATCAAATTTCAAAAATGAGGGAGAATATACTAATTTCATGAGAAAGGGGGAGCAAAATGTGATTGAAAATCAAAAAGAGGAGCAAATGATATATGGAAAGTTTTGAGGGAGCAATGTATAAGAAATTATTAAAAGAGGTATTTAAATACAATTTTTCGATAAATCAATGGATATAAGTGAACCACATAGATTGTTTTTGTTGTGTTGGGATATGTGCATCAAGATTTGTGAAAATACAAAAAATGTCTTTTGTCATTTTCATGACCAAATATGGCATAAGATTTGGCCAATGACAAAATTTGCCATGAATTATATTGTGACTTTTGCATTGGAGTGCATTATTTTTTAGCCATCATCATAATATAAGTATGACAAATCATATATCTATTGCATTGAACTTGCTCTCATCCATTGCATTCCGATAGTAATCGTCCAGCTATAGGTTCAATACTTGCATGCTTGTGGCGTCATTAAGGGAAAAAGTGCGGAGGCCACATTCTATTACTCATGCTTATAGTAAAAAAAAAAAAAAAAACAAGAATTACTATGTGCTTATTCAAGCTCCTCGTAACATTACGTGTTGTTCCTGACGCATCTATTCTCGTGTTTCAGCTCCATCGCATCTATGGGCCTATGGCAGAAAGGCGTGAGCATTGGATGACAGGATGTTCGAGCATGCAAATACGCAAAGTAGACGAGGACGACAAGGACGAATGTTGTTTCCCTGGTAAATGTCGTGAGTAAATGGGGAAGAAAAAGTTTAAAGCAGAGCAGGAAAGGATGTCTAGGATATTCAAGAAGAAAATTGTGCATACAAAGGCTAAGAATTCATTGGAGATCGCTAGGTGCTGCTACAACCTCATCAAAGGACCACGGAAAATGCGTCATGGACAATCTTCATATCCATAAAACAGAGTTTGCAAGGGTTTCATGGGTAACGACTTGCTATTTTCACTTTCTATGCAATATGCTGGTTGTCAACACTGTCGTATAGGTCGTTTGTAGAGTTGGACCTCATCCTCACTCCCAAGTTGAAATACAATATGACGCAGGCGCTACATAATTTTAATTAGATTTTATGTTATTAGATTTGTTTTTGTCTTTTATCTTTTGCCATATCAGATCTGTTTTAGGTTTAAATTAGGATTAAACTTAAAATGATTAATTATCTTAGTCATAAGATATCGTATGATGTTGCTGTAAATAGCGGACGTAGTTGATTGTTTTGATTCATTCAATAATAATTCTTTTTTCAAGGTTTATTCTTTTTTTTTTTTTTTTTTACTCGTGTCATCTAGTAGTTTCGAGTTGATGGATTCCAGCTATATCGGCGCTATAACGATATCTAGTCCACCATAGTTTCGTCTGTGTCATAATTCTGTATGTAACGAAGTTTCAAGAATGATGTCGTTAGGAAATCCAGGAGTTGTGATGAGTAAGCCTTTTTCAGCAATCTTTCAACACTGTCATCGCCGTGTGCAGCTCCTGTTACAGTTGCCATATAGTGCAACACAACCACGACATATATTAAATTATATGTTGATTAATTTGGATAATGTAACTTCTGACGAGAACATACGACTATATTGCCACACTCTGATATGGTATATGGAGGCAGGGTGGCAGTGATAACTGAAATAATTATCATACACTGATGCCTTGTTATGTTCTGAAATGAAATAGATTGATCTTTATTTGCATGACATTGCTGTGGATTGACATGGAAGCTTTAGCCAATTATCTCGATTCTCGATCACGGGGGACCGATAACGATTCTGAGCAGAGATAAATACTTGGACGTGACCGTGATATGAACAATGTCATGACTCAGGAAAATTCTGGAGCTTGAAAATCATTACGTCTTTGCACCTATAAAAGCGGCACGAGTTAAATGATCTGTTAATGACTTCATGCTACACTATAGCATGGTGCATGCTTAAGATGTTAACCGGTCGTGTGGTGTGGTCCATCCATCACTCCATGGAATCAGTGAGTAATAGGCCTTAACTAACATCGTTAAAAATGAATGTGTAATGGGAAAGAAACTTATGAATAGCTAGATAATCATCTGCTGAAACAATAGAAAAGAGTCGGTGGATCATCGCCTTAATCATTCTATTTCCTTTGGTGTTGTTATATTGGTTATATATAAAATCTGTAGTTATGAATATCAGTTACTGTAATGTTACATCCTGCGTCCTCCAGTACTTGGTTTGATGGGCATTCTTGAAAGGCGACTTATGTCGGGAGTTTTGCTACCTTCGTGTATATATATATCTATTATCAAAAAAGGGAATTTTGGATGTAGTGTAAATATATATTATCAACCAATATATGAATGTAATGTCTTATACTTGATCGTCATTCCGATAAAAAGTCTTAATACAATGCTGATACATGCTTAATTTTGGATTACAGAGTCTTCCCATCGTTTGCTGAGATATTCGATTGGCTGAACTGATAAGATCTCGCTGTCTATTGAGTTTTCCCATATCAATTTAACTCAATTTCAATTGAATATTATGAATATGTATTTAGGAATGACCTCTATGCAAGTCTTCCACACATTTGATAACTATAAGGTATAAAGAATAAAAGGAGGACTATTTGAGCGAATCGATCAACGATATCAATAACGACACCAAGACCATGTGGTAACTAGTTACCACAGCACTAATCAAGCACTGAACCTTTAAGGAAAAAGAAGAAGAAGAAAGATTATAAGATACTCCAAGCATGTTCTTGTAGTTGTCCAGTTAACATCAATGACAGCTTGAGGATAGTCCCAATCCCATCACATGGGTTTTCAAACGACCTAACGACACTTTCCATTTTCTTCCCCTTTTTCTTGTGTGTGTGTTGTCCCATTGATTATAATTTATGCCAACCTTTGCTCAACTATATGTGCTAACTATTAATTCTATTAACTTAATTAGACTATACAGATAAGGATATGCCTTTAAGGTGGGAGCCTTATCCCAGTATTTCCCTGAATTAGATTATCATGTTCGGGTAAGGATGGTTAATTTAATGATAAACAATTTCTTTCCTAATCAAATGATTAAGGGCTTGACAACTCTCAAGGATATAAAAGGACATCTCTCTTTTTATTAAATACATGAGATCCAATTCAAAATCAATTTATAATGATTGAAATGATTCAGGATCTATATATTTTATTTTATTTTTGCAATACTCAATATACGTAAAATATTCTCAACACTTATAAATATGAATAAAAATAAGAATGCGTAAAGTTCATACTCCGTGCTATACCTGGCGGGATCTAAATAGGTCTGGTTGCTTTGCTTTGCTTTAGATAATCATGTTCGGTTATAAGTTTCCTTGAATATGTAGACAAGTCATTCAATGGCTTGCCCCTGCCTTGATTGGACATGTTTGGGGTCAACTCCTATATTAGGATGTGTGTCTTACCGTGTAACGTAATGTGTCCATCGACTCTACCGTTTTATTGTTCAAGTGTAAATATAAGTCTCCTAGTGTTTGCCGATTGATATGTGGCGGAATACGCGTGCCATTCGTATGACTCTGTAAAGCATGCCAAAATATCATGTAAATGAGATTAGATGTATCATATCTAATTATGAAGTAATGGAGTATTATAAAGTGCCAGGCAGAAAAAAAAAAAAAAGTAGTACTTTTGTCAATTACTATCTTTTTCGAATTATAGTTGAAACCACCGTTCTAGTATCATTTATATTATGTTCAGCAAAAAGGATATTTATGTGGATGTGGCTTCATGTTAGGTTTTGCGGAGTTGATTGCTTAAGATTGTCATCGTCGTAGATAAGAGCAATTAGAAACAAATAGACGAGTCATCGACCGCATGAGGATCTGTTAGACAAAAGAATGTCATCTTCATGACAAAATCAAGGTCTGTCAAACCATTAAAAGAACGGTTAGAGATTCAAAGATCACATTTGAAAGATGGAGATTAGATCATGCGTGTTTTTTTTATTTTCATTATTCATATATTTCTTCCGTCTCAAATTAAATATAATAGTTTGATTATGTGTATTTATCGAGATGAATTTTGACTCGTATCGTGGGACGATCAAACATCATTTTCTTTGAAAAATTATCGTGAAACACTAATGATAACTTAAGTTATATACTTCAATCTGACGTTAGTGAGGTAATTTTCTTGAATTATTAAGACGTAAAACAAAATTCTTTAAAATACATATTAAATAATATAAAACATAAAAATATTATATTTAATTTGATACGGAGGGAGTATTATATAATATCCTAAGCTTAACCGTGTTTTAATGTTTTGACACATCTTATGTCATGATTGTGCGATAGAAAAATAGATACAACTATGATATAAGTACTTTAACAGATACGTAGATAAAGTGTGATGAGATATGAATTATCTCATTTAATTAGAAATGAGATATTAATATATTTTTTATTTTTTTATTCAAAATTGACAATTAATCTTAGCCTAAAATATGTTATATATTTGAATTATATTCTTATATCTTAAATTAAATCTCAATCATTCAACCAAAATATATCGAATGACTACGAAATTTTATGAATTATTCTTTTTTTATTAATTGGATTATATGATAATGACAAAAGCAAAAAATAAATCATAAATTATCAAAAAATATAAATATTTTAACAAATATTACAAAAGATAATAAAAAAAATCATCTAAAACATATAATTTTAACCATTTTCCCTCTTTCCCATTCTCTCTCCTCATCCCCCTCCTCTCCCACTTTCGGTCTCCTCAATGCTCCTCCTCTCACACTACCAAAACCCTAGAAATCCCCAATTAGGGTTCTACCAATCACCAAATCACCATCGTCCCCTTCGAACGACGTCGTGATGAAGCAATCGACGGCGACGACAGCAACGACGACAACGACGACGACAGCATCAACTTCGATTCTCGATCGATTCCAGAACGTGGTGGCCACGGATCGAAGAAGAAGGGGAACAGGAAGAGGAGATGTGGTTGTGCGGGCGTACGACGAGTTGTTATCGGAATTAACGTTCAATTCGAAGTCGATCATCACGGAGCTCATGATTATCACCGGGAGCAGAGGGAGCAAGCCAAGGGGATCGCGGAGGCAATTTGTAGCCGGATTTTGGACGTACGGGAAGTGCCGGAGTTGTGGGGATTGAAGAGTTGTTGGTAGTGTTTTTAGGGTTAGGGTTTTTTGGTTACGGTGGGATCGTTGATTGTATTCGGTTGAGGCAATTAATTTTGAATAGAGCTCTGTGTGGTTTGGCTTTTTCGTTTGTTGCTGCACTTTAATTTGTTTCCTGTTTTGTATTTATTCGGGTGTTCTGTTTTATTTATTTTTTGACGCTTTTTTTTCTTGAAACATTGTGTTTTGTTTTTTATTCAGGTGCTTTAATTTATTTTTTCTTCTGACGTTTTATGTTGTTTTGTTTGGAAGTTCTGTTTGTTTTTTTTTTTCAGATGTTTTTTTTCATGCGTTTTGTTTTGTTTTGCTTAGGAGTTCTATTTTTTTCTCCTTCAAACGTTCTGTTTTGATGTTTGTTTATGTCCTCTATTTTTTTTCTTCGGGCATATTATTTTAGATATGTCGGATTTTGATGACGATTCGGACGATCTGTTCGGATTCCGATCACGATTTCGACGATCTGTCGGATTCAAACAACAATTCTGACGACTTGCGTGATTCGAACAATGATTTCAACGATCTGTCGGAATCTGACGAAGGTGGGATAATGGAAGGGATTGAGATGAAATTTGCTA
>JAOVYX010000546.1:0-13539 GCA_035668315.1 Drosera spatulata
AGTTCCTCATAAAGATGAAGCATCCCACCTTGCATGTCCCTTGGAATAGCTAAGCTCAAGGAATTATCTACTTCTGTTGATATAACTTCATCAGGATCTGAGTCACTATCAGGCAAGTGATCCCCATCCCCTGTGAAGGGCAAGAAAGACTGGAAATTACTGTCACCTCTAATTGGTACAGTCAGACCAGTACCACCAGTGAACTTTCTAGGTTTCAAGCATTGGCAAGCACTGCCTCTCACACCTCCAGCTCCACAATCACAGAAAAAACGACTTGAGCGTGAGTAAACCACACGATGGCCACGGTGGCAGACTTTAGCACACACAGAACAACAACCCTTTGAGACAGTTAGATCACAAGTGTAACAAAAATACCAATGTTGCTCCATGAAATTGCTGCCACTAGAAGTAAAAGTACAAACTTTAGAAGCTAGAGCTCGCTCACTGTTTGTATCCTCTTCATCATCCTTACTAATACTAGCCGCTTCACCATCAGATGTCCCATCATCCTCATCTTCATCTATAGACATCGCATCGCATTCCAAGTATGTGGAGCTTCCTTCTTGATTAGTAGCAATAACCGGTTCCTCTGCAGTTTTCCTTGAACTAGCGGCTCTTGAAGAAAGAGATCCAATTCCATGACCATTGCCCACCAAAGCTTTACCAGAATCACTTGCAAGCGAGCTCCTGAAAGACCCACAATCAGCCAAAAATGTCTCAAGTACACCTAAGACGAACTTGAGCGCTTGAAGCCGATGCTCATCATCGACAAGCTTCTCCATCAATGATACAGCACTCTGCAGCACAGATCTCAGGGATGCCTCGTCCTTGGAAAGTTGAAGAATATTGTTCAAGAAAGACTTTGATATCTGACTATCATATATTTCAAAGGCGCTAGCAAGTGAAGCTAGCATGGCTTTAAGAACATGGCAAAGTAGCTCTCTGGATATTGGTTCAAGAGGAGAGACTAGGCATGAAACAAAATTCATCACCGACTCTCTAAGCAGAACAGAAGTTCCTTTAGCACAGACAAACCTACCAGAGTCCTGAACTTTGGAACCCAGAAGTCTCCTCTCAAACCACTTAGAAAGGGAAATCGAATCAACCCCAAGAAACCTTCTCTGTATCTTTTGTTTCAGGTTTGGCCAAAGGTCTGCTGTTAAGAGCTCAGTGAAAAAGGTCAGAACCTTAACATTCACTGTGTCAGATTGACAATAATCTAGCAAATCTATCAGAACCAATATATCATCAAATTGAACGCTATAAAGGTCAACTACCGATGGAGAGCCTTTTTCGGCACCGAGATAGCGCATAAACATAGAGACTTTTGAAGGATCTTTATGAATACTTTCCATTACATCAATAGCTTTGGTAACCAGCGGCTCAACCCAGCTACAATCACCACAACCATGGATGCCAACACTCCGCAAAAACTCTTCTGCCTGCTTCAATAGTAACAATGAGCTATAATCTGGCACATCAGCACCAGCTTTCAGGCTGCGAACAATGTCTTCACATTTATCATGGACACTCTCAAGGACCCTATCACACTTTACCAGCATTACAGAACCAAGAATCTGATGGAGCACCTCTGCTTCTAAAGGAACTCCTCCCTTTGTGTCCTTAATCTTGAAGATCAAATCAATGAGACATATTATTCCCCTAATGTTCAAAATGCAAGAAACCAGAGCCCCACTCGAAGTTTGACCATGCGAGGGGAATCCATGAAGCAAGCTTTCAGGAGATAGTGTAGAAAGAACCCCTGGAGCTTTCTTGCTCTTAACTGCATCCAATTTTCCAAGGATGCTAAATACAGACTGCAGCAGCAGATGAACCTCTCCACCCCACACAAGAATTCCATCCTTAAGGCATTCGTGGAAGCCAGTGTGCTTGAGAAGCAGGCGTAATGGATTACTAACATGTGGAAGGACACCACCAAGGGTAGATGAGAAAGCCTTTTGATATATCTGTACATATCTGGACAGGGCTGTTGACAAAGATTCCAGTATGAAAGAGACTTGATTTCTTTCCATTATTATGGCAACAATGTTTTCAGCAAAAGCAACCTCCTTGCCCCTAGATTCTTGGTGAACCAGGACTGATTTAATTTCTGGGACGTTTTTAACACAGTATTTCCAGAACCCAGAATTAAGCACAGAAAGTGCGAGTGAAAACCATTGTCCACTTCTAAGAAAATCCCAACTCAATATATCAGCACCATCAAACGAAGGTAAAGTAGGAAAATGCTGCAGTATTTCAATAATGATATCTAAGAGGTCAGCCTGCTCATCCATGTGGCCTTGAAATAGATAACTGACATGCATGAATACTTCCGCGTCCAATCTTTGAAGAGAAGCTTCCAGAGGAAGTATATGACTGCTTGATAATCTCATGCCCGAGATATCCCAAGAAAGCAGAAATATGTACCTTTCGATGATAAGGTCTTCAGCACTAGAAGCCTCCATACCGTTCCACCTCCTTAGGAGGTGTGAAAAAGTAGTGCATATGTCATCCCAACTGGCGATTAAACAGTCAACAGTTGCACCATTCCTCCAGATTGAAGTAAAACTAGGAGCAAAATCAACAAGTTCATCAAGTAGTCCACTGATACCTGGCTCTTCTTTGACAAACAAGTCCAATGCACATTGTGCCGCTAGTGATGCCCATGAAATAAAATGCTGACCACCATTGTTATAAGATTGAGTTCGAGCATGCTGCATGGTGTTCAACTTGGATCTCAAGTCCACAAGTAAAGATGTCGGGCACGAATTTGGATTGCACAGCATATGTCGGAGAATCACAAACAAACGTGAAAGGACCAGAGCCCAGCTAGACAGTTGTCTACTGCTTATACTTATAGAATCAGCATCAAATGCTTTAAGCGAGGAAAGAACCAAGTCTGCTTGCAACACCTTCTCAGATGCGGAGGAAAGATGGAATGCTAGGAGAACAACTTCCATGTGAAACACGGAAGGAAGAAATGCAAGAAGATCCTTGGTGCTAGGGGTAGTCAAATAAACAGAATTTCCTTTCTCGACAATAAAATCCACAAAGTCCCTGATGACTATGTTTCGCAATGGACTCCCAGAGGGACCTACCCTACAAATTAAGACATGAGCGAGCAAGGCAAGTGTCTTTTCATTATAAACAAAGGCTCCATCTTTAACCTTTAAAATTTGCCGCACAAGATGCTCTGCAAGGGCATCATGCACAGAGTGATGTTTGACAAGCTTAAGCAACAATTCGAAGCAAATGTCATGAATTTGCTCCTTCCTTTGTTCATGAGCACTGCCACCATCAGCTTCATCAGAACAAAACCCCAGGCAGCCAAGCATAGACAATAGAGCATCAATATGGTTCATGCTAAGCTTGTCACAGGCATCCTTATAGAGGCAGGGATACCAATCCGGTGTAAATATGCCTGATTTAAGAAAGCTCAGCAGATCTATTGTAGCCACAAGTGGCATGTTACAGATGCCAGCAACCGGATTTGCAACAATAGAGGACTGTTCAGCATCATTTGACCCAAAAGATCGCCCTCCTTCAGAAAATAGATCCCCAAAGAGAGCTTCATCTTCATGGCAAGCAACATTATCTGATTCAGAAGTGCTAACAGGTTTTGTTCCACCTCCAATAGAGACCGATCTTTCAAGTTTCAGCTGAAGCTTTATTCCCTCTGAATGCAGAAAAAGAAGCAGCTCGATCAAATTATCCAGCCACCGGACCGACGGCGGAAAAATCATTTTGAAAAGTTCTTCTGGTGTGTATTTTCTGCAGAGCGGGACCTCGGCTAACTGAACATGACAAGAAACATTGGTGCCCTGAAAGTCAGAAGCGGTGTATTGAATTGTGTCTAATTCTGTCCATCCAGGTATTCGGTATGCTTGCTTTTGAATGTCTTCAATCATTTTCACAAGAAAGATGACACAGCGAGGAAAGTAAACCAATGGAAGCTTCACAATATCGGCAGAAATGTTGAACTTTGCCATACTTGAATCCAAGAAGCCAATCATAGAAGCCACTATACAAACTCGAATATTCAAAAGTATGCGCCTGTCACAAATGAGAAGTTGAAAAAGCTGAAGGGAGTCTTCCAGTACAAGCAATACAAGGCTTTCAAATCCAACCTCAGCGGCAGCACCTTGACTGTTTACAAATTCAAACCTAGATCTGAATACACTGGGCAGCCCTTCTGCAAAAGACGCAATACTTTGCAACAGTAAAGCATCCAAGCCAACATAGGGGATAGAAGTCGCGACAAACTTGAGCAACTTCAGAATGTGCAAACATAGGGACAATTTCTTGCGGATACTTGAGCCAATCATCTTCTCATCAAACATTTCAGGAAGTTTAACAAGCTCTCCACTGAACACAACAAGACGACTAAAGAATCCCCAATGGGCAACCGCCCAGTGCTGAGAAAATGAAACCAAATCACTCAACAGCAGGTCGGGAAAAGGTGAAACTGTCTGTGGAGTTTCGGTATCGAGTTCCAAGCATCCAGAAGCCACGGTCGTAAAGATCCGATCAACTGGTTGCTCTACCTTCAAACAATTGATACCTTCACATGATAAACAAGGAACCCCCTGAATTTATCTAGATTTTGACAAGAGTCAAACAAAGGGCCAAGGCTACAACATCAGATAAGAAAGAAAAACATACCTTGGATCTCACAGTTGATGTGACTTTCCAACTGGGAAGCATCAACTTGCGTCTCGAGTTTAGTTAGGATAACTGTAAGCGAGTCCACAGAAGATGTGGAATATTGTACAGATTCATTTCCCACTCCTCCACCTAAAGCTATCTCCAGCAGCTTTACAACAGTATTCTGATACTCGGAGAATTACAAAAAAAGAAGAAGAAGAAAACACCATCACACTTGCATTCATATACTCAATGGGAAAGCTTATCGAAGAGAAGATCTACTTTAAATGGGTATGATCATGAAGAGAAAAAGTCCATTCACTATTTCACATTTTCACTCCGTTTAGAAAGGAATACTACTTTTTAAATCATTGAATCCTCACTAACCTGAAATCCAAAGTCATCTACATCAACCTTTAAGTTCTCCAAGCAACACAAAGCAAACTCCAAGGACAAATGCAATATTGCAACCACCACGGCGTCCACATGCTCCACTGCACACAAAAGCACATAAAAGGTTTAATATACAAATACTCCCACGTCCCATAATATATGCAACACTTGTCTTTTTTGGATGTCTCACAATAATTGCAACGCTACCTTATTAGGAAAGATTTTTATCTAAAAAAAATCCAAAAACAATCAAACTCAGCTATAATACACCCACTATCTCCTCTCACAACTACTACAATCACCCCCATTATCACCAAAAAAAATATTCTTTTCTACATCAAATTCCACAAAATTCAACACACACATAAATCTCGTGCAGATCAATTTGTGGCATTTATTATGGGACGGAGGGAGTAATATTCAAGGTCTTCTATCAAAAGCTCAAACACTCAGTAAAGCAAGTTCCACAACATGGGATGAAAACAGAGGTCATAAATCCAAAAAAAAATAAAAATAAACCAGATCTCATGTGTCATAAACCCTGAGCCCGATGGTATAGCACTGTCTATGCACGCCCCAATCCGAAGAAAGGCAATTGTGTCTACAATTAACATCGTTTGTTTCATATCAGGAGCTCCAACATAGAGCTGATTCCCCAAAATGAAGTCTACAACAATAATAAGAGTCAAAAGTTCAAATTCTCTTCTCCCCATTTTTCTCACATGGTTTGAAATCAGCTATTCTATCTTCCATGCTCCAATCTCAAAATAAACATCCACACAAAAGAGGTCACGAGCCCAAAACTCAACCCTCAAAGCTTCAAGCCCCAAAAACAGCACTGGTGTGCACCAAACAACATTGTTTGTTTCGTATGGGGAGCTCAAAACTTTTGCTACTGTTGGATTCTGAACATGTTTATTATCATACCATATGAGTCGTGAGTTCAAATTCTCTTATGCTTTACAGTTCTAACTAGGTTCGAAATCAACTACTCCATCTTCCATGCTCAAGTCTCTAAACATATCCTCACGAAAGATACATAAATACGTAAACAAAATCCTGTGCCTACTATTAAATCTCTAATGTCCAACTCAAAATCAACTGGCAACGAGTGTAGTAACCACGATCCATATGCACCTGTTTCCATTTCCAAAATTCCAACGCAGATAAACTATTCTCGACACGAACTACCCATACTTCAAGCTCGTCATACATATAAGTTCATAATATGTTTATCAACAAGGAAACATAAGCACAACCAGGCAAACACCATCTCACTCACCAGATAAAGTTCTCGTCACCGACGCAATCAACACCGCGATCGAGCACGCCGCCTCGACTTGCCCCCGATCCCATCCCTCAAACCCTAACCTCCCACCCTCCCTTTCGATTCCCGATTTGAGGATACAGTAGAACTGGATCAACCCTAGCTTGGCTGAATCGGACCGGAGCAAGTGGGAGAGATCCGCGGGTGATTGGTTTGGGGCGGAAAGGGATTCGACAAGCTTTGATAGCTCAAAGGCGATAGCCATGGGAGATTGATTCAGTGAGGCATGAGAGGTGAAGAAGAGGAGAGGGGAATCGATCGATCGAATCCCTCGAGGGAGAAGAAAAGGTGAAGGGAATAGAGTTCGAGTGAGGTTTGGGGTGAAACTTGAGGTGCGAAGATTGGTACAAGTCTGATAACGCTTCGAACCAATGCAACAAAATCCATATTTTGTGTTCAAACTTTATGAAATTTGATAAAAGAATATATTTTTTATTTATAATAAAATTTATTATAGTAATTTTTAAGAGGGGATAATGAATGTAGTAAGTTTGATTGATTTTGTATTTTTTAGATGAAAACTTTCTAAAATAGATAATATTTGTATTTTTTTGATAATGAGGGTTCGGGTCAACTCGTTCGTATCTCGATTAATCCCCCGGAGGGTTGAATCCAAGATCTGCAAGAAGAAAGTTGAGTCGAACACCACTAGAGTAATCCAGGTTAGTTAAAGAAAGTATATTCTTCTCGTCTCATAATGATCGTAATATTTACACGATATGTGCATCAAGGTAAACTTCGATTAGATCTATCGAACGATTAAATATTGATTTACATAAATTTTTGATGAAATATTAATAATAGATTAAGTGATGTATTTTTTATATGTTCTTAATAGAAAGTTATTGTCGCATTGTCCGAAACAAATTTAGCCGTCTCTTTGATGAACGTGTGGAATAGTGTTGACTACTCTAGAGAATGTTGTAATCATATTGATTTATGTAAATTTATTATGAAATGTTAATGATACGTTAAGTCGTGTGCTTCTCATGGGTTGTTAATAAAAAGTTATCGTCGTATCTTTCAAAACAAACTAAAGTCTCTTTAACTAATGTGTGGAATAGCAATGACTTTGGCGAATGTTGTAATCATTTTGGGATGTAGGCCGTAATTAAAAGAGCTTGAAGTGAACTTTTTCCAAACATGAGTAGTTTAAATGCAGTTTTTGTTATTAAACAAATGTTTTTATCGGTTAAACTGATTTGTCGATATATCCAGTTTGATTTTATCGGACGATAAACGTCGAAATTAACAAAATAATTAAATTAGAAAATATAGAGAGAAAGAGATATTTCTTCTCTTAGAAATATGTACATAACACCTTACAAATGAGTTTTATTTATAAAACTCAAGATGATTATTAAACATTTAATTTCCTCAACTAATTAAGGTTATTGGGTCTAATTAATATTCTCCCATCCCAAAATGATCGTAACATTTTGACTTGGCAAATATATCGATGTAAAATTTGACACACGTGCAACAACGATCAAACATACTTTATTATAAATTTATCGCGAAACATTAATGGTTGTGTAAATTAGATACTTCAACCTAATATATGTTGCAGGACGATCAGACGTGATTTGATATGAAAATGAGACTTGTATTCATATGTATAGAATAATACAAAATACATATATGTTGTAATTATTATAGGACGGTGGGAGTTGTTAATTAGGTAAGTCCCTTTAATATCCTCAAAAGTAGGTGAGATCTAAAAAAAAAAAAATCTAAGCTTAGGTATAAATACATCATTTTCAAAGGGTAATTATAATTGAATAATTATAACACTCCCCCTTGACATATTTATCAACTATTAAGATTGCATCATTAAAACCTTGATACGAAAAACCTAATGGGATAAAAACTTTGATAAAGAAAAAGAGTATAATCTCCTCCTCAAACAAAACTCCCTTAAACATTGAAATTTTGTTCAAGAAGATTATTCAATCTTCTCATTCATATCTTGTGCCTGAGCTTCATAAAGGTTGCTCCCGATAATGTTTTTGTGAATAAATCTGTCAAGTTGTCACTTGAGTGGATTTGTTGCACATCGATGACCCCATCCTTCTGATGATCATGTGACCAGAAAAATTTTGATTATATATACTTTGTTCTGTCCTCTTTGATGTAGCCTCCTGTGAGTTATGCAACACAAACTGTATTATTTTTATATAAGATTGTAAGCTTTCCACGAACTGAAGGCATCCCACATGACTCTTGTATATGTTGTATCATGGATATCAGCGACACACATTCTCAGTCTCATGCATTGCAATAAGCTCAGAATGGTTGAAAGATGTTGCTGGAAGAATCTGCTTCACCGATCTTCATGATATTACGGTATCTCCAAAAGTAAACACATAACCTATTTGTGATCTTGTTTTGTGTGGATCTGACAAGTATCCAGCATCTGCAAATCTAACTAGTGTGGATTTCACGCCTCTTGAATAAAATAGCCCTATATCAATGCTTCCATCCTGCTGCGAGAGACAAGCAATGAACTCAGACACTTGTCGTTATTGAGTGCTTTGCTCCTTCAAAGTAGAAATCTCTAACCTCACTTCAGTAAGGATGCGTTTTGTCTCCTCTAACTCTGCTGTCAGTGAGACCTTGGTATTATTCACAGAAGCACCAGATTTTGTTTCTCGTAATATGCGCTCACCTGCAAGTGTCAACAATAACAAATATTGTAACTAAATGAGAATTTCAAAAGGCGTAAAAAGTAAGCTCCTCTATAACACGAAATCTGACCCCTTTCTATTTGTGTATAGAGGCAACAAAATCAAAACTACCATGGTAACAATACATCAGAAAATGATAAGACTCCAATACACGTTTTCAGCACAACAAGAGCCTAAATTTATGTACACAGGCAACAAAAAAAAAACACCATATCAAACTTCAAAAATTGATAACTAAACTGAAGAGTAATAGAATATCATGAAATTCATTCTAAGAAAAAAATAGAATATTATGAAATCATGAAATAAAATAAACACACAAGCAATTCTCAGATCACAGCATGCATAACATTTTTCTTGATATATATACATAACATCAAGATTGTGTCAGATCAACAATTTGCTCCAATAAGAAACTCCTAGAATACACTTTGTTTACTCCAATTATGATCTTTATATAACTCTTCTACATGTACACCTGCATTGCATCAGATGTTGGAATGTTATAAAATCGTGCCAGAATTCCATCTCCACACAATAAAGACGGACGAGGATCACGTTCCACCCGATTTTTAATGGAATCAACCCTGTTCCTACGAAACCCATGATCATTTGGGAGAAAACAATGATGACAATCAAACCACGTCTGTTTTCTTTCATATTTTAGCCTAAAAAACTTTGTACTCTCCATACAATAAGAACATGCCATACGATCTGTAGTGCTCTATCCCGATAACATCGCATATGCTGAAAAATCACTTATTGTCAACAACAATGTAGCCTTTATTTGAAAATTCTGCTTACGACACACATCATAAGTAGTCACGCCATCATTCCATGTATCTCTCAACTCATTTATTAATGGCTGTAAATACACATCTATTGTTTTCCTTGGGGCAGTCTGGACCAGGAATGATTAAGATGAGGAAAATAAATGGTCTCTTCATACACATTTCGGGCGGCAAATTATATGGAGTCACCATAACCGTCTAACAAGAGTATTGCCTTGCCAACTTTCCAAATGGAGCAAACCTATCGGTTAAGAGACCGAGATGAATATTTCGTGAAAAAGCATCAAAGAAAGGAAATGTAGCATCTAAATGCTTCTAAGGCACGCAATCTGAAGGATGAGACATGACGCCACCAGGTCGTCGATTTTCAACATGCCAGTAAATTGCAGAGATAGTATGTTGAACAATGTACAACCTTTGCAATCTCGGAGTGAGGAAAATATCGAAGAACCTTCACGGCTATCAACTTCCCTTTATCAGTTCTCTTGTAACGACAAGACTTACAAAACTACATTCTCTCGTATTTGTATTTTTCTTCCAAAATAGTGTGCATCTATTTTTACAAATATGGATCTTCATCACCGGCATCTCTACCAACAGAAGCAATTTCTTGGTATCATAATATGATTTAATAATGATATTACCCTCGAGGAGAACATATTTGACCATGTCAAATATGTTATCAACAGCTCTCAGTGGAAGATTATAGTCATATTTGATTTTCATAACCCTAGCAGCAACAGATAAGAGAGATTCCTTGCATTCAATGTATAACGGCATCTCAGCATTTTGCAACATTGAAAAAAGCCTTCGCATTGGGAAGGGGATCTTCTCCAACACTGAATCCAGCATTCTCATGCTCACTATCCATGTATACATGTCCGAATGCATCATAAACCATATTTCTGGAAAAAAAAAGTCCATGGGCTCCGTACTTATTGAGGTAGAAGCGTCTTGCATAAAACCACTTGATTCAGGATCCTCTCCATGATATGTCCAACGTTCATAATCCCATTTGAAACCCCATTTGTGTAGATGTACTTTGATTTCATCTATCAGTTTAAATGGAACGTTGACATTCTTCATACAAGGACACTTCAAGTATCCAAGAGAGTTAAAAGGATTGTGTGCAATTGCATATTCAATGAACTCATTAAGTGAAAATAGAAGATAACCTATTTCCAATCAAATTTTCGTACATCCATTGTCTATTAGCTGATATATTTTCTGCATTTCATTAAAAATTCATCTTTTCAATTTTTTTAAAAACTACTATTGATACAAGAATTATATGAAAAGAAAATTTTTACCTCAAATAAAAAGAAATATGCTCTATGTAAGGCATTAGAAACATTAGGAATTGATTTTGAACCAATAAACAGAGAATAGAGAATACATTATGTACATTCATTGCACTTATCCTACATATTATTCACAACCAATTTATTATAAACCATATCACGTGATAATTTTACAAAGGAAGAAAGCAAGTGAGACTCTGAGAAAAAGTGAGACTTTTATGACTTTGAAAAAGAGAAAAAGAATCAATGATGTTATTATGTCACCAATCAAGAAGTTATTCGATTTTGAGAAATAAAATAGTGAGCATTACAACATCACTCTCACCAAGAAACAAACTACACTAACATGAACTTACACCAAACACGACACTACCACCGGCTACACCACCACCGTCGACCCATTACCTCATCACTCAAGCCCCAATATCAATCACAAAAATATTAGATTTCCTTCAAAAATTAAAATTTCAATCGATGGAAAATTCAACCATAACCTTGCTACAACATGAAATTTCACCTTAGAACTTCGAAATATCAAGGACAACTTATTCAAATTATATACAAAATTGAACATAAATTACCTAGAGAATTTGGGGATGGTGACACAAGGAGGAGAGGAGCGGCGACGCAGAGGAGGATGACGACGAGAAGGCGAGACGGCGAGATGGCGAGGGTATTAGAAATGTGGACGAATTTGGAAGAGAAGGAAGAAATTCGAGTATCTGAGACCAATTTGGGATTTAGGTTAAATAATTTCCGACGAAAAACGAAAACCGTACGAAATTTATGATGGAAATACTTGTCATGGGAAATTTGTGACGGACACACATATACCATAGGACATTTGTGATGGAAAAAGTTATTCCATCACAAATTTATGACGGATTTTTATTTTCATCGGAAATAGGTTATTTATGACGTAATATTTTATTTTTGTCGAAAATTTTGCCACGAGCATTTTTTTTTTGTCTGAAAAACTGTTTGTTTTTTTATAGTGTAAAAGCACTTTGACAATAGATCACACTTTCTGCAATGTCATTACTCACGGAATGTAGCAACCAATATATGATAAAATCTCTCCTATTGAGAGAGTGTTGTGGTGGATCATATCCAGACTTTTTGATTGATCCATTCACAGAACACACTGTATTCTTCACAATGAATGAAACTTCGACAGCTTATTTCCAATGAGCATAGTTATCAGCATCAAGTATTTTGCTTAGCTAAAGAAGAATTCGAATGATCTGATTGGTGTAGGATGGATAACCTCTAATATTCCAAGTCCCTATATCGATAAAGCAAAACTGTACATGGGTAACCAAAGGGAATCACTTTTTCTGAGACTTTTGGGAAAACCAGCCTCCCTAATTGCCTTCTTCTTTAGCGCCTTATCAATCTTCCTTGCAAGCTTCATTGCCTCATTATTTTTCGACTTCAACATGGTTTGACCAGGACCAGGAGAAAGCTCAATAGTAATAGGTGTTAGTGTTTCAGGCACAACCTCAACAGAATTATTACCACTAGTTGTATCCACATGTTCAAAACTTTGAGAGACGCCATCATCAGAAACTTTGGTATTTTCAGGGGAAAAAAAAACAGAATCACTCTCATCTCCTGAGATATCTGCAGTTGACACACTATCCTTGGTTGGCGCTTCCCTATTTGATTTTTTTCATATTTTTTCTCTTGACCTGAGTCCAATCATCCCCAGTATTCTGAGCAGTACACCTTAGCAGTATCCTTCTCAAGGCTAGGAGGTTTACATTTATGGCCAAAAATGCCACACTCAGTACGGACCTGAGGTTTCCATTGATACTCAACCCTTAACTCACATTGTTCCTCTCCAAACTTGATGACACCTTATCAGGCAATGGCTTAGAAGCATCGACCTCCACACATACTCGAGCAAAGTCAAGCCTTGTTCTATTTTCAGTAAAAGAATTAGCATAAAGAGGGGTACCAACCAGACTCGCAATACCACTTATACCATCACAGGTCCAAACAGAGAGAGGAACCTTGTGGAACTTAACCCATAACGATATCTTCTAATGCTGCTTCTTGCTCAGTATCAGACAGGGGTCCATTGTTGCAGGATCATGGCTTTCCCCGGGCATATAGTGCTTCCTGTCATGCTTCAGAAAAATATGGATAATCATGGTATACCTCAAGGAAATGATTGAAACCTTGGGTCGTGATACAAATACAAGACAATGTTACGAACGAATCGGTTAATAATAAACACAAATAATAATAAGTACGCAAAAAAATAAATGAGACAAAGATTTTTACGTGGAAACCCTTACGGGAAAAACCACGGGCGGTCGCCGACGACGAAGAATCCACTAACCAAATGAGGAAATACAAAAGGAGCTACACTCAAAATATTGAGAATCTCA
>JAOVYX010000547.1:0-13537 GCA_035668315.1 Drosera spatulata
TTCACTATTGCTCATTATGCTGGAGAGGTGAGCAATGTTGTTTTTGTTACCGTTTGGTGGTTGTTTTTTCTGGTTTGCGAGTACCCTGAAAACTTCATTCTCCAATTTTTCATCGTCAGGTTCAATATCAATCAGATCAGTTTTTAGACAAAAATAAAGATTATGTTGTTCCTGAGCATCAAGACTTGTTGAGCGCTTCCACATGCACTTTTGTTGCAGGCCTCTTTCCACCAATTCCTGAGGAGACAACAAAGTCTTCTAAGTTCTCCTCCATAGGTTCTCGTTTTAAGGTTACTTTACCTTTTATCTTTCTCCTTTATTTATTTATATTTTTTTCTTTGCTTTCAACCAAGAGTTCATGAAGTAAATTGAACGATCCTATCCTCTCAGTGATTGTAATCGGGCTAGGTTTCGTTGACATTTTTAAGTGTGAGGTTTAACTTTGATTTTTATTTGATGCAGCTGCAATTGCAACAGTTAATGGAAACACTCAATTCTACAGAACCCCATTATATAAGATGTGTGAAGCCAAACAATGTTCTTAAACCTGCCATATTCGAAAATGTTAATGTCATGCAGCAACTGCGTTGTGGTGTGAGTACAAGTTGTAATTTGTTGTACTATCTTGGTGATTCATCTTTCACCGTATTACAACAACCATTTTCTGTTTAGGGTGTGCTAGAGGCAATCAGAATCAGTTGTGCCGGATATCCTACACGAAGAACCTTTTTTGAATTTATCAATCGGTTCAAGATTCTTGCCCCTGAAGTTGTGCAAGGGAGGTTCGTATTGTTTCCCTTTATTTCATCTGGATCTTGTGGTTATCACCCATTTGTTTTGTGTGGTATAAATCAGTCTCAGCCCTTATTATTTTGCTGTGCAGTTATGAGGAGAAGGCCGCATGCGTGAAAATTCTAGAAAAAATGGGGCTTAAGGGCTACCAGGTTTGATATAAGCTTTGTTTCTTAATCACGATGTTCTTTAGTTTATTCGCTTGGCTGAGCTAGTGACTCATGAATTTGAGTTCCTTTGCCTTTTATTCGTTTATGAAAGTATTTTATCACTAGTCAGTTCAAATTTTTGCAATGCCAAATAGTATGAATGCTCCTAATATGACAAATTCGCTTATTACTCCTAATATGATTCCAATTATTCAATGATCTAATGCAAATGTTTCCATTCATAGCGGAGTTTGGTAGAGGAATTTGTGGTCTGTACCTTGCTAATAGAAGGGGGATTGCTTCCAATGGGGTGACCAACAAGTTTTTGATAGAAGTTTTTTATCTGTAAATTAAGTTTGTGGCTAGAATTGAGCCTTTTTTACGATCATTTTCACAAAACAAAATAAAAATTAATTAAAAGCTAAAAGGAATCGAGGGAAATATGATGAATGATTTGGTATCTCTTCATTTAATCCGTAAGCAGCCTCTTTTTTTTGTGGCAATAGTGATGGCGAACCACATATGATAAAGTAACCAACCTGGGTTGGTCTAATGGTGTTCGACTCAACCTTCTTCTTAAAAATCTTGGGTTCGAATCCCACTAGTCTCAAAATTCAGGTTGGCCACGTCCGTTGACTTCGATCAAAGGTTTAACCGATGCTGGTGGAGGGGCGCCTTGTCAGTGTCCAGGGGTTTAGTTGAGGTACGCGCGAGCTGCCCCGGACACCCTCGTCATAAAAAAAAAAAAAACCCACATATGATAAAATATCAGCTAGCGTAACGATTGGACAAGGGACGACAGACCACTTTCCTACCTGTATAGGACTACATCAAGGATCTGCCCTTAATCCTTTTCTTTTTGCAACAGTCATGGATGAGCTAACAAGGGACATTCAAGAAGAGGTATCGTGGTGCATGTTGTTTGCTGATGATATTATCTTAATTGATGAGACAAGAGACGGAATGAATGAAAAGTTTGAGAGATGGCGGGAAAAGTTGGAATTAAAGGGCTGTAGACTTAGTCAAACTAAGACAGAGTGGGGTATAAATTTAGTGCAGTCCCTAGCGCATCAGAATCTACAATTCAAACTAGCTCAGAGGTGATCCCAATGACACATTTTTTAAGTATCTTGGATCAGTCATACAAGGGAATGAAAAAATTGATGACGATGTAGTCCATTGCATCAGAGCAGGATGGAAAAAATGGAGAGAAGCTTTAGGCGTGTTATGTGACTGGAGGATTTCCTCGAGATTAAATGACAAGTTTTGCCGTATGGTGGCAAGGCCAGCATTATTGTATGGAGTAGAGTGTTGGTCCGTGAAGAAATCTCAAGTAAACAAGATGCATGTGACAGAGATGAGAATGTTGCATTAGATATGTGGGGTCACCTTAAAAAATGGAATCTCAAATGAAAGGATTCAAGAAAGACTGACTTAGAGTCTCTGTTATTGAGGATAAGATGTGGGAGACAAGAATAAGATGGTTGGGCCATGTGATGCGTAAAGATCCAGGAGCTCCGATAAGATGTTACGAATCCATCATATTGGCGGGAAGTAGACGCTCTAGGGGGAGGTCGAAGAAATATTGTGGTGAAGTTTTTAAACAAGACATGTCCCTACTCGAACTAACTAGCGACATTGTACTTATTAGAAATATTTGGCACGATAGAATTAAAGTTCTAGTACCATTATTAGGGGTAATTAGGAGTTATTTATTTATTTATTTATTGGTTGCTTATTCGTTGTCATTTTTAGTTATGCTTTATTGTTTATGAATTTGTTTTTGTATTTGTACATCTGAGTGAATTTTATTTAACTATGTGGTTTTCTATGGTTTTCGGATGTGTTCTTTTTTTATAAGGGCGGCGTTAGGAAACAGTCTTTCTATTGTTCGCAACAGGAGTAAGACTGTGTACCTCTCGTCCTCCTCAGGCCCTGTCTATAATGGGATACGTGGGTTATTGTTTTTGACAATAATGATAAGACTATATACATGTCGCCTTCCCAAACCCTATCTATGACGAGTATAGCTGGATCATCGTCTTGGTTGTATCTACACATTCAAGATATATCCTTATTATTATTTTTGATAAGAGGAGTATTTTTCTTGGAACACGATGTAAAGCATCCCCCACCCAACGACACGTACGTTGCTACTTGCTGCAAGCCCCACTGAGTGAGGAGAAACCCTTCTATCAAACACATTGTTAGTGGTGTTTCTCAACATTAAGTGGGATTTTTTTCATAGTCAGTGGGGATTGCATCCATCGAGAATGGGTTTCCCAACTACTACCTATATATGGTTAAACGTAGCCACAGTTTGCTGTTTTGTTGGTTGTCTGATTATCAAACCTCTTCGTTAATTTCATGGGGTATTCATTTTGCAGATAGGAATAACAAAGGTGTTTCTGAGGGCTGGTCAAATGGCTGAGTTGGATGCTCGAAGAGCAGAGAAACTAAGCAATTCAGCAAAGATTATTCAAAGGAAGATCAGAACTCATATTACTAGGCAAAAATACCTAGCCATACTCAGGGCTACCATTATTTTGCAAACAATATGTAGAGGTATGTCTCCAGAAACGTCTGATTACAAAATACTACCTTCAGAGAGTAAATATTTGTTAGAAGTTAGAAACCAGCCTTGTTATATCTAATGGTATCTTCCACTTGTGATCTAGTGGTATCATTGTTATCATAGCGCTGACTCATCTACTTTGTGTCCCAACCTTCAGGAAAGCTTGCTTGCAAATTGTATGAAAGTATGAGAAGGGAGGCAGGTGCTATAACGATTCAGAAAAACTTGCGAAGACACCTCTCCTGGAAGTCTTACAAAAGAATCCAGTTTTCAGCAGTCATCATACAGACAGGTTCACGGTCAATGGCTGCTCGAAATCAGTTCAGATATAAAAATAAAACAAAAGCTGCTACTGTTATTCAGGTATGCTTGCTTATGTAGTTTGTTGTTGTCTTATGTATTGATCGTCTCTACCACATTTATGACAATCTCTCACAAATTATCAAATTAGCCATTGTTTCGTTGCCAAATGAGATTGATAATATTTGCATTGCATATGCACAGGCTTGTTGGCGATGTTATAAAGCATTTTCATACTATAAGAAGCTCAAAAGAGCAGTGCTTGTTTCACAATGCAGATGGAGGGGAAAGTTAGGTAGAAAAGAGCTCAGAAAGCTGAAGATGGTGGGTGTCTGCCTTTAATAACTTCTAACTGTAATGGCATATATTCTTCTTTTTTCAATGACGTTATACTCAATCAGTTTAAATATGGTTGTTGAAATTTGAGACTGCTACTACAATTTTCATTGAATGGTTATGCAAATACCTGCATGAGCTCATGAAAGATCGTAAGCTCCTACTACAAAGCTCCTAATGCAAAGCTTCCATTCCTCTTCTTTAACATGGCTACAGGGAACTTTGAAATCCAGTGTCTACCTTAACTGTATTCTTCATTGCATCTGCCGTCCGGCTCTGGCTTTATTCTTCACTATGCATCTAAGTCCTAAGCTAAGCTCTACCAAACGGCTGTTTTAAGAAGATGACCGGATAAAAAACTGATGCGGCATTTCCCAATTGCATCATCTCAAACTTTTCTGGCTTGTATGAGGAAATGAGCATATTGATTATCATTTAAGGGTTTTATGGGGAAATGTATGCATCTATTCATTACTTGATGGCTGATGCAGTTAAGATGTAAAATTGTATGGTATCGTTGATTCCTCTATATAGTCTAATGTGTTTACACTAATATAATCAGGCTGCGAGAGAAACGGGTGAAGCAAAGGATAAGCTTGAGAAGAAGGTTGAAGAGTTAACATGGCGATTGCAATTCGAGAAATGGCAGAGGGTAATGCAGTGCTTATAAGCAGCTGTTTTGCTTTTGCATCGTATGCTAGGATCAGATGGGAAGGGACTGTTGGATAGTTCCAGTATAGAGAAAATGGAATGACCCCTAATTCCAATATTCATTTTGCCTTTTTAACCTTAGAGTTTGTATTGCTTTCTACAGGCCGATCTAGAAGAATCAAAAGAGAAAGAGATATTGAAGTTACAACAATCATTGCAAGAAATGCAGATGAAAGTTGATGAAGCAAATGCCTTGGTGGTCAGGGAGCGTGAGACCGCAAGGAAGGCAATTGAAGAGGCAGATGCCACAGCCATCAAGGAAACTCCTGTTCCTTTTGAAGATTCTGAGAAGATTGAAAGACTATCTGCAGAAGTAGATGATTTAAAAGTAATTCTAAAAATTTATGCTATGACTCCCTGCATATCTCTTCCGTAGTTAGACTTAAATTTGCTGCACTTTTTTGGATCACCGATGCATGTCTTTTTTTCTTTTTTCTTTTTTTATGCCTCTGTTTTATGTATTCCAATGCTCAGTGCTGAGTAAGCACACAACAATCTCTTAGTTCTGCTTTCTTTGTACCATATGTTAAGTTCATGAGCTAGCTGGGATAAATGATGTTCAAAATGTAAAAAGTGAATTTTCATGATCAATTGTTTCTTCATTTCGATTATCACTTATGACGATTTATTTTATGATTTAGACTTGAGGGACTTTCTGATGTATTGTGATGTTTCATGTAACACAGGCCTTGTTAGATTCAGAAAGACAAAGAGCAGGTGAGTGGGAAAGGAAGTGCATGGAAGCTCACGAATCCAGCGAAGAAAAACGTAAGAAGTTGGAAGAAACAGAAAAAAGGGTTCTCCAACTTCAAGATTCTCTGAATAGGTACTATTATATGTGCTCGATTAGATGTTCTATGTTGCATTTGGTAGATATATGCATGAGTGAGATAACACTAGATTTGCTCTTGGTCAACTTAATGCTGCTTCAACCTAGTCATTGCAAAGCTTTTCTTCAGCATCCCTTGTCCTAATAGGTGTTGAGCAAGGACTAGCTTTTAAGGAACATAGTAAAGGCGGGAGCCTAGTCTGAAAACCAGGGATCAGATCAGTTCAGTTCAGGATCTTGCTTCTTCCTTTCTAACTGCATGCCTTTCCTCATTCAGGCCTAGTGACATTGCTCTATAACTCTTCGGACATAGAGAAACTAAATGGCCCGACCTCTGTGCTACTTTTCTTAGCAGTTGTTAGTTATTAGGATTCATTGACTTCAAACCTTCAACTTACGAAAAATAACCAAATGGAGGCACACTTTATAGCTTTAAACACTTTTCTTTCGACTGGAGAACAGCTCCCTTCTTGAAGCTGTCTTTGAAAATTTCTATCTACAGCTTTCAATTGTTTTATGTATGTGCATTTAAAACGTTGTTTTGTACTATCAGAGGTAAGTTTACTTCATCCCACTGTCCTGCTTAATTTTACCAGCATTTGATATCTTGTTAAGCATTTTTGTCACCTCACTGCTTTCTTGATCATCATCTACTCTGCCTGAACTTGATTGGTTTAAATATTCTAAACCAACTTTGAGTAGCATCGGTGGTGCAGATATGTGACTCTTTACAATGCTTTTTTCCCCAGTAGGACAAAAGAAATCATCCAGTTAACATATACCAAAGTTGTTGAGGAAATGATAGTGGTTTTCACCCTTGCATATCAAGTATATTTATGGACAGCTGCCATCGCTTAATAAAAAAAAATTGAAGCTGTTTGGATTTGGAAAACAGATAAGCAGTGTCAAATAGAAATGACTTGGCAGCGTTATGCTCATGAGGCATAGCAATAATGCAAAACAATATCTTTGAGATAATAGGAGGAGATCAAGGACATTGAAGTGTATATGGATCTTGTAGTGGTGATGTGTGAACAAGTAGTATGTGTAAACGGTTGGGAGATTATGGACTCTAACATGGCTATAAGTGCGAGTTATGTTTCTCTTGCATATATCCATAGAGGAGTTTGCTTAGAATCAAAAAGTGAGCGCCTTTATGATTGTTGGAACCGCTGGAAGATGAAATTAGAACCAGCAAGAACACACCCAAGAGAAATCTGACTTAATCGTAAAGGGATATGTGCGGAGATCCATTAGAAGATGAAGGTAAGCTGTCGCATAGAACTATATTCGCAGCAGATTGTCACAGGGATAGATTTTTGCTATCCGTGCGGCACTCAAACTACTCACTCCTTCGTTTGAATTCAGCCTTACTCGTTATCCAAAGGCGATACTTGAGAACGTAAGAGAGTCTGAACTTGAAAACAAGCTTATATTGAGATCACTTGAATGCTTATAATGTATGCTTTGAGTTTGTAAGAATGTGATGAGATGGTTTGACCAAAAGGGCCTCGCCCCTATATATACATGTCCATGGAAAGTTCTAAACTTGTCATATAGACTCTTCCCCTTTTTCTATGTACAAGAATTTTCTAAAACACTTTTAACTCTAGAAAATTCTAGAGAATTCCAGAGAATCCTACAGGACTCTAGAGAGCCCTAGAAAAGTATGGAGAAGTCATGAAGTTTGTGGAGAATTCTAGAGAATTCTTTAAGATCAACCTCTCTACTTGACTTATCCGTGACATGTTCCTCCACCAATGTCGCAGACGTCCTCGTCGCGATGGACTTGTAGGCCTCGATCCGATCCTTGAATTGCCACAACAAGTCTTCGGGCTCCCAACTTGCCTCCTCCAATGGCAAGTCCTTTCACTTGACAAGATACTCCTTATAGCGCGGTATCCCTGATCTCCGGATCTCTCGATCAGTCATGATTTCCTCCACTTTCTTGTCATAAAAAGTGGTCACCGTCCTCGTGGGTGCGCGGGTTGATATGTCTCGATCCGGGTCTTCCTTATCATGGTGGTATAGCTTGAGATGACTTACATGGAAGACCGGATGAATCTTGAGTCGTGGTGTGAGTTCCAAGTGATAAGATGTTTTTTCAACTTTCTTGATTTCCGGGAAGGGTCCCTTGTACCTCCTAACGAGTCCCTTATGGGAATGAGCTTCACCATGACCAGATCTTCAACTTGGAACTCCAAAGACATACGATGCTTATCGGCCCATTTCTTCATCTTTTTGGCCGCTTTGTCGAGGTAGGAGCGAGACATCTCCGCTTGTTCATGCCACTTCTTTGCTACCTTGAAAGCTGCGGGGCTATTCCCTATGTGGCCACACATAAGTGAATTACGGGTCAAGGGTTGTTGTCCCGTCGTCAACTCGAACGGACTACTCCCCGTAGCCTCCGACTTTTGCAAGTTAAAGGAGAATTGGGCAACTTCGCCTAATCTTGTTGGCACTCACGTAGTGCCTCAAATAAGGTTCCAACAAAGCATTCACCCGTTCGGTTTGGCCGTCGATTTGGGGGTGAAAGCTGGTAGAGAAGTTGAGATCCGTTCCCAAGAGCTTGAAAAGCTCCGTCCAAAACTTTCCCGTGAAGCGAGGATCTCGATCGCTCACTATGCTTCTCGGAACTCCCCAATACTTCACCACGTGTTTGAGGAAGAGACGGACCACTTCTTCGGCTTTGCAATCCGTCAGAGCGGGAATAAATATAGTTTACTTGGTGAAACAGTCGACTATCACCATAATCGACCCACACCCCTCAGATTTTGGTAAGGCGTATATGAAGTCCATGGAAACACTCTCCCATGGTCTTGATGGAATGAGAAGTGGTTCCAGAAGTCCTCCCGGCGAACGTTGCTTCACCTTGTCTTATTGGCATACAAGACATGTTCGCACATAATTCTTCACGTCCACTTTCATGTTTGGTCAATAGTAACATTCACTTACTAAGGCCATAGTGCGATGCACCCCGGGATGTCCGGTCCATTGAGAGTCATGACACTCTCGAATGATCTCCTTCCTCAAGTTTCCCCATTTGGGAAGATAGATCCTCTTACCCTTTGTGTAAAGAATGTCGTCTTCGAGCCAGAAACGACGGGTCTTTCCCTCCTTGGCGAGTTGCAACACACTCCTCGTCGTTGGATCTTGCTTGAGCCCCTCCTTGATCCGCTCCAAGAAAGTATTTTGGGGCCTTGATAGAGCCGCAAGTGCCGCCTTACGGCTCAATGCGTCCGCCACTAAGTTTGCTTCCCCGGCTTATAGGCAAACTCGAAGTCGAACTCCGCTAAGAAGACCTGCCATCGCGTTTACTTCGGAGTCAACTTCCTTTGGGTCTGGAAATAACTCGTGGCAATATTGTCCGTCATGATCACGAACTTCGCTCCCAATAAGTAATGTCGCCATGTTTGAAGATAATGCACCGCCGCGGTCATTTATTTCTTATGGACGGTGTAGCGTATCTTTGTATCATTGAGTTTTCGGCTCTCATATGCTATTGGATGTCCCTCTTGTATAAGAACTCCTCCAATAGCAAAGTCTGAGGCATCGGTGTGCACCTCGAATGGCTTGGTGTGATCAGCTAGACTAAGAACGGGTTCCTCCATCATGACCTTCTTAATTTCCTCGAAGGCCCTTGAGCATGCCTCTGACCAAACCCAAATCTTATTCTTCTTTAAGAGATCCGTTAAGGGGGTAACTATTGCTAAGTATCCTTTGACGAACCGCCGATAGTAGTTGGTTAGCCAAAGGAAGGAACGAAGCTCCAGAACTTTGGTTGGTGGTTCGCACTCTTGGATAACCTGTACCTTGCTTTCGTCCATCAGCAACTTCCCGTCCTTGATCTTGTGCCTAAGGAAATAAACTTCTTGACGGACGAATGAGCACTTCTCCCTTTTGACATAGAGTTTATTGCCCTCAAGAATCTTAAAGACCATCCTTAAGTGTTGTGCATGTTCCTCCAACGTGGTGCTATATATAACAATGTCATCCAAATATACCACCACGAACTTGTCGAGATAAGGATGGAAGATGTTGTTCATCATCGTGCAAAACGTAGCCGGTGCGTTTGTAAGGCCGAAAGGCATAACAAGAAACTCATACGAGCCATACCTCGTTACGTACGTCGTCTTGGCCTCGTCTCCTTTGGCGATTCTTACTTGATAGTATCCCGATCGAAGGTCCAACTTGGTGAAGTATCTTGCTCGTCCAAATTGATCGAACAAGTCCGCAATCAATGGAATAGGATACTTGTTCTTGACGGTTACCTTGTTCAATGCTCGGTAGTTGATGCACAACTGAAGAGAACCGTCCTTCTTCCTTTGGAATAACACGGGAGCTCCATAGGGCGCTTTAGAGGGTTGGATGAAGCCGGCATCCAACAACTCCTTTAATTGCGTCCGGAGTTCCTCCAACTCTGTGGGTGCCATCCGGTAGGGAGCTTTTGCGGGCGGCCAGGTACCCGGCTCCAACTCGATCTTGTGATCTACCTCCCTTCTTTGTGGAAGTTTCTTCGGTAGTTCCTTCGGCATGACATAGGAGAACTCCTCGAGTACTTGTGTGATCTCCTGTGGCACCTCTTCTTCTAATCGAGGGGACTCGTCGACCTTTAATGTGGCTAAGAAAGTCGGTTCCCCTTGCTCAAGACCCTTGGATAGTTGCATGGCCGAGAGTACCTTCCCCTTGGTCTTCTCTTGTCGCGCTACCGGGACCATGCAAACGCCATCATCCTTTACTATGCACATGGCACGAGCAAAGGGGATCGGAAACGCCTTTACCTTGTCCAAGAAATCGAGCCCAAGGACAAAAGGATAATCATCCATAGGAACAATCGAAAGATTAATCGTTCCTTTCCATTCTCCGATGCATAGCAGTACGTTATGGGCTAGGTCATAGATTGGCTTGGCCTCCGAGTTTACTGCCTTGAGTAAGCCCTTCTTCTTGACTACTTGGAGACCTAGTCTCTTTACCTCTTCCAACGAGACAAAATTGTGTGTTGCCCTGGTATCAACCAAAGCTCGGGTTGTGTACGGTCCGATCCGCGCCTCGATGTACATCAACCCTTTGGATGAAGGTTCTTCCTTCAAAGCCTTCACCGTATTGAGAATCCGAAGCGATCCCATCTTGATCGGTTTTTATACGGGTTCCTCCTCTACCCGTGCAGCCATCGTCGTGAGTGCCTTTTCTTTGGGCATTCACGAACATAGTGAGGGCCATTACATAAGTAGCACTTGACATCTCCTTTGGACTTCCCCGCGTCCTTAGAGTTGGTCTTGTTCCACCCTTGGTTGTCGCCCTTGCTTGATCCACCTTTGGAGGAGTTGGATGCTTGCTTGTCTCTGTCCTCCTTGTCTCCTCCACCTTTCTCAAAGTTGCCCTTCGAACTCTTGCTCTATGAGGCATCGTTCCTCTTGAACTCAATGAGAGACTCCGTCGCTGCTATGGCGTTGGCAAGGTTTTGTACTCCGCGTCGTTGTAACTCTTGTTGAGCCCAAGGTTGGAGACCATCCAAGAAATAAGCGAGCTTGTCGTCCTCCGACATGTCTGAAATTTGAAAGAGCAGCTCCGTGAAGCTCTTCACATAGTCCCGAATTGTGCCGGTTTGTCTCAACTTGCGAAGTTGCCTCTTCGCTTCATGCTGAGCATTCTCTGGGTAGAAGTGCAACTCGAGATCCTTCTTGAAATCCTCCATGTATCAAGGGTGAACGTCCTCGCGTGAATGTCAATATAGCGACGACGCCACCATATAGACGCTGTGTCTGAAAGAAAGAGGGCCACGGTCTTGATCTTTTTCTCTTCATCTTCGAACCCAAGCTGCTCAAAGTATTGTTCCATATTGAAGAGAAAAGTATCAAGTTCCTTGGCATCCCTTTTTCCGGAGAAAGATTTCGGTTTGGGTGGATCAAACCGAGTGTCCCGCCCCATGTTAGAAGCGTGGTTCGCTATGACGACCTTGCATAGCGTGGCATTCTCACGAATCACTTTGATCTCATCTTGAAGAGAGACCATAGTAGCACGAAGGCCATCCATTTGCTCTTGGAATTCTTTACGAAGGTTGTCCAAACAAGCATTAAGGATGCCTTGCAACTCACATTTGAGGTCTTTCTCTCGCGCCTCCATGGTCTCATTGCCAGGAACATCATCCTTAATCTTCTCCAACACCTTTGCCATAATCTCTTCCATCCGCGAGAATCGTGATTCCACGGCCGCTCGGGCATCCTTCGATTTGCTCCTTTCCTTGCGCATGGTGGCATTCATGATGATCATCTCCTCTCCGTGCTCGGTCATAATGCTTGAATCCATCTCTCGTACAAACCAAGTCTCTGATACCAACTGTCACGAGGATAGATTTTTGCTACCCGTGCGGCACTCAAACTACTCACTCCTTCACTTGAGTTCAGCCTTACTCGTCACCCAAAGACGATACTTGAGAACGCAATAGAGTCTGAACTTGAAAACAAACTTGTATTGAGATCACTTGAATGCTTACAATGTATGCTTTGAGTTTGCAAGAATATGATGAGATGGTTTGGCCAAAAGAGCTTCACCCCTATATATACATGTCCATGAAAAGTTCTAGACTTGTCATCTAGACTCTTTCCCTTCTTCTATGTACAAGAATTTTGTAGAACACTTCTAACTCTAGGAAATTTTAGAGAATTCCGGAGAATCGTAAAGGATTTTAGAGAGCCCTAGAAAAGTATGAAGAAGTCATGAAGTTTGTGGAGAATTTTAGAGAATTGTTCAAGATCAACCTCTCCACTTGGCTTATCCGTGACAAGATGCTAGCTTGAGTGTTTAAAGAGTCATAGAGATGCATCAGTCAAGAGAGAAAGTAGTATGAGAACCGTTCCAATGTGGTGTAGTTTTGAAGATGAGACTAACTAAATTTGCGTGCTCATCCTGATGGCAATCAATCTTGTCAATGTGATTGGACTTTCTGGAGGATGCTTATATGGTAATTTTGAAGATTGAGATGCGTATATCTTGTTTCTTGCATGAAAAATTGAATTATTTATAGATTAAATCATGACAACAACCAAAAAGAAGAAGAAGAAAGAATGAATGGAAAAAAGAAAAAAAAAATGGTGGATTGAATTTACACAAAGTGAACTTGGTCTCAATTATTTTTCTGTCCTTCAATTGACATTTGTGTAAGTTGCCTTCTTATTCTTGCAGTATTCATATTTTATTTTCACAACCAGTTGAGGTTTTCCTAGGTTCAAGTAAGATTGAAACCTCAGAAAATGCCCATGAGTTGCTCAGAGGGAGTGAGGATCTATAGGGAACAGTTGGAATATGATCAGAATTAAGGCGTTTAGAAATTATTGCAATTTTAATCTAGTCATTTAGTATGACTCTTGAAGAGAGAATAAGTGCTTGAGGTTCATGAACTCCTAAAGTTTTGTCTTTCTTATCTTCTATTTACAAGTTTTTTTGCATAGAGTGCACACATGTAGACAGTTGTCTATGCACATTGCACATAGTGCAACTAAGATTTTTATTCCCATCCTCATATAGACACTTCAATCCTTCGAACTTTCTCAAGGTTATGTTTGCCTTTTCATCTGATTTCTTATGTGGGAGCATGTATTAATGATTTTTAGCTAAAATTGTGGTTGATTGACATACATATGGTGGATTGGGTGGGGAAAACTGGAGGCGATCTTCATGTCATAGACAAAGAAAGTCATTTTTCCTGTTGTCAGCCTGATTAGCACCTTCAGATGTGAGATGCAAAAAACGTCTTCCATTCATTACTCTACTGCTCCTCATCCTTGCCAAGATATTGTTTTTCCTTTCGAACCATCTTCGAGTATGCATTGCGTCATTATCAAGGCA
>JAOVYX010000548.1:0-13535 GCA_035668315.1 Drosera spatulata
TAAATATGTTTGAGACAGTATTTTAAGATTTCGCCACGTATCTGTATAATATTTAAGTAAACTTGTGGACTTAGTATGATGATACTTTAAGTGTAATTTTATTTAGTATTTATTATAAACCCGGTTAAGTTGAATTGCCTGGTTAGAATCTGTAGGACCCTGACAGCAGTAATGCTACGTGGATTTTCTGGAAAAAGATTGGAAAGCTCGGGACGTTATAAAAATAATACAAAATTTATGGGCGGAGCTGTGGAGGGAGTACAATAAAATTTAATAAAATATGTGTTGATTAATAGTGTCTCTGTCGTAAATAAATTACAATATATTATTAAAATATATTGATGTTCCCATATAAATTGCTAACACTTTCATTATTAATAACCTTAAAATAGATCAAAGATGCAAAATATTCTTACCTTATTTTACATCAACTCATTTTTCATTTGTTTTTTTTTTCCATCCACACATAATTCTATTCATCCCACACTTTCATACACTCAAGAACTTTGAAGAAAAAAAAATATATAAAATTTCCCACACTTTCATACACTCAAGAACTTTGAAGAAAAAATAAATATATTTTTTAATAATTATATTAAATCAATGTATCGGTAATAAACCTTACACCATTGTAAGCGTCCTAGGACAAGGGAGTAATAAATGAGTTTCAATCGGGCATTTCCCATTTCCCACAAAAGCAACTTTCTTTCCCAAAATTTCCAAACCCCATCGGCAAGTCAATACTCGTTTTTTCTGCATCGGCGAGTCGCTGCCGGCGCCCTTGTCTGCGCACATCTGCTCCGGTGAGCTCCTCCGAATTCTCCCATTTCATTCGCGACTTTGTTTCTTGTTCTTGTTCTTTGTATTTGCATCTTTTATCGCTTTACCTGTCGAATAGTTTAGATAAACCACTGCTCCGCCACGGCCCTCCAAGGGTGAGAGCGCAGCGGCTTCTCCTTCATTCCATCAGAATGCGTGGATGTAAGTCGTACAAGTTTTGGGTGATTTTTATGTCACTCAAGTTTCCCTTTCTCCAAAAATGGTGTTTTTGAAAATGAGTTTCTTTGTGTTATTCCCTGGGTTGTATTGCTTCAGGTTCCATGTATGTGCTTTATATGGGATTTGATGTTATGCGTTGGTTCGTGTAGGACTAGGATCATGCTATATTGTGTTCCTGCTTCCTGGTGACAACATTTGATGGTGCTGCTACTGCAAGCTCACAGACATAACTATCTATCGAGGGGGCTTTGTATACACAGGGTTTCGTTTGATAGAGTATTTCATTTACGGTTCTTTGGCTTCATGACAGAACTCAATGTAGGATGTTCTTCTACACCCAATGGAACAGCAGGAGATTGTATCTTGGCAACTGATGTGGGAACTTGTTCAGCAAAATTGACCCCTGAAATCGAGAAGACCTATGTTCATCGTGTTTACGATGCCATTGCTCCACATTTCAGTTCCACCCGGTTTGCTAAGTGGCCGAAAGTTGCCGCTTTTCTGAGCTCGTTACCTGATGGATCTCTTGTATTGGATGCGGGGTGTGGGAACGGGAAGTACTTGGGACTAAATCCTCAGTGCCTTTTCATAGGGTGTGACATAAGTGCACCTCTGGTTGGCATCTGTGCGGATAGAGGACACGAGGTCGTAGTTGCTGATGCCGTGAATCTACCTTACAGGACCAGTTTCGGTGATGCAGCAATCTGCATTGCTGTTCTGCATCACTTGAGCACGGAGAGTAGGAGGAGAAAAGCGATTGAAGAGCTGGTTCGGGTGGTTAAAAAGGGTGGCTTGGTGTTGATAACGGTGTGGGCTGTCGAGCAAGAGGATGGAAGTTTAATAAGTAAATGGACTCCATTGGATCAGAAATATGTGGAGGAATGGGTTGGACCTAGTACACCCCATCATCGTACTACTTGTTCACTTGGTTTGGAGAGCATTCGTGAAGGTGACGATGAAGGTATTCAAGGGATGCTGAGACCTTCTGATGAGTCCTGTGAAAATCACAACAAACCAGTAGAAATAACTAATCCAACTTCGGATGCATTTGGGTCGTCCAGAAATAGTGAGCTGGCAGAGAATCACAATGAGTACTTTGTCCCTTGGCACCTGCCTTATCATCGTGCTGAATTGAGTGGGGCGTCTGCAAGTGCTGTGCAGAATGGTTTGGCCAAGCGCGACGATAAGAAGGGTGCTGTGGTGTATAACAGATATTATCATGTCTTCAGCCAGGGTGAGCTAGAAAGGTATATATCATATCCTCGTGTAATACATGCACTCAGTTCATGTCATTTGTTTTCTTTTGCTTAATGTTCTCTCCATATCTTGAATTTGGCTTATCGAGTATGATTTTTTTTACTTCACTGATTATGACAAGTTTCCAATCATCACTTTCGAATTCGTAAAATGACTGTTACGGCGATTCATGATTTAGAGCAAGAATGAGGGGCTATGAGTAATTTTACAAGGTTTCTTCGTCTGCCATATACCTATCTTGCTTCATACTTTGATTTTCTTGCAGGCTGGTATCTGATACGGACAGTATACAGATTGTAGATCAGTTTTTTGACAAATCAAACTGGTGCATCGTGCTTGAGAAAACAAAATGATGAAACAAAGATTCAGATCGGTCACCAGAAGCCGGAACTGGATGTATACAAATGACGAAATATCTGCCTGCAGAGTCTTTCGGTTTGAAAAAGAGTTCGCATGAATGATGTTCCCCGTAGGAAAATGTAAGAGTAGAGTTGGGAAAGGTTTTCGAGGTACAGTGTTCTGTCGTCTCATTTGCATTTGCAGGGGACAATCCTCGAATTTTTTTAGAAATCCAGCATTTTTTACTATTCATGTGTGAGAAAGTGTCAAGATATCTGACGTTTTCTTTAAAAACAAATTTTGTATAGGAAGCATTGGACTCTCTGACATTTTCTGTAGTTCTGTTAACGGTGAAGAAATCGTCAAACATTCTCATGCGTAATCAGCAAGATGTATTATTTTATTTTTGATTTGAGAAGAGAAAGCGTTGTAAGTCCTAACGAATTCTTTGTATCCTATATTTTGTGAAGAACTCGTTGGAGACTATGACATGTTCTTTTGTCAATTGTGTCTGTGAGAGAAAGTGTAAAAGTGTCTTATATATTTTGTGTTTTTGACAATTTTAAAGAAAATGATTGACATCATGACACTTTCTTTTATAATTTTAAAGATATCAATTGTTTCAATGATTTTTCTATCATCTTGACAACCCAAAAATCTCTGATCCACTCATATCAAACCCTTTCGCTCCACTTATTCTCTGTTTCTGTCACTCATTTCCAACCTTATCATTTTCAGATCTCACAATCCCCTTTTATCCTCGGATCTCCCTCCAACTCCATACTATCACAAAATTTATGTTCATCCTGTAACTCCAATTTCCTCTCCATATCTCCCTTTCCATTTTCGACCCTTTCCATCATCATCACAAGGTTAGTTTAATCTATTCTTTAATTTGTTCCATGATTAATTAGTTTAAGTTATGGAAAAAAACACACATGGATCTATTTGGACAAGTAGATGTATAGAGCTTAAATAAGGAGAAATACACACTAGTAATTGTAGATGATTACTCGAGATATACTTGGGTAATCTTCCTGCACAAGAAAAGTGAAACTTGTAGTCTACTAACTAGGTTCCTTAGACAAGTACAAAATAAAAAAGGTTTAGATGTGGTTACAATTAGGAGTGATCATGGCACAGAGTTTGATCAATCAGGGGTTGACAAATACTGTGATGATCATGACATTAAGCACAGCTTTTCTACACCTAGAACACCATAACAAAATGGTGTTGCAGAAAGAAAAAACAGAACCCTCATTGAGGCAGCTCAAACAATGCTCTCTGATGCTGACCTTTCAAAGAGCTTCTAGGCTGAAGTAGTAAACACTGCTTGTTATGTGCAAAATAGATACCTCATTAATAAACAACACAACAAAACACCATATGAAATATGGAAAAAAAGACACCAACCGCTAAGTACTTTCATGCATTTAGGTGTAAATGTTATGTTCACAACAATGATAAACTGTATTTAGGGAAATTTGACCCTAAGACAAGTGAAGAAATATTTCTACGATATTCCACATGTAGTAAAGCCTTCAGAGTATTCAACACGGAAACACAAACTGTAGAAGAGTCAGTTTATATTTTTTTTTATGAATCTGAGTCATCTATACGTACTGCTGATGGTCTTGAAGAGGAATGTGCATATATATAGTATGGTATCTTGTGCCAAGACCAAAGAACTATCCAGTTATTGGCTGGAAGTTTCAGGAACAAATCTGATGAAAATGGAATAATCATCAGAAAGGTTGAATCGAACACCACTACATCAACCCAAATTGATCAGTGCAAGGGTATGTTTGTCTACATCAAACAAGGCTAGATTGATGGTCAAAGGATACTCTCAAGAAGAAGGGATCGACTTTGATGAGACATATGCCTCACTTGCCAGATTAGAAGCCATAAGAATGTTCCTGGCATACGCTGCATATGAAGACTTCAAAGTCTTCCAAATGGATGTCAAGAGCGCTTTCCTCAATGGAAAGCTATAGGAGGAAGTTTATGTCGAGCAGCCTCATGGATTTGAAAACTTTGAACATCCAAATTATATCTACAAGTTAGATAAAGCCCTCTATGACTTGAAACAAGCTCCGAGAGCGTGGTATGAAACTCTTTCTACCTTTCTTTCTTATAATAGCTTTCCAAGAGGAAGGTAAATACCACACTGTTTCTTAAGAAATATAAGGAGCACACACTATTAGTGCAAATATACGTAGATGACATCATTTTGGGTTGCACTAACAGCAAACTATGCGAAAAGTTTGCTACACTAATGAAATCCAAATTTCAAATGAGTCTCATGGGTGAATTAAAATATTTTTTAGGTCTACAAGTGAAACAGTTAAGTAAAGGGATATTTATAAATCAATCAAAATACTTAACAAATACAATTAAAAAGCTTGACCTACAAAACTCAACTCAAATGAAAACCCCCATGAGCTCTTTTGCTAAAATTGATAAAGATGAAAAAGGTAAAAGTATATAGATCAAACACTATATAGAGGTATAATAGGATCATTACTTTACCTTACTGTAAGTAGGCCGGACATCCAGTACTCAATCTGTATTTGTGTCAGGTATGAATCTGATCCTAAGGAATCCCACTATACTGCAGTTAAAAGAATCCTAAGATATTTGAAAGGAACTCTTAATCTGGGTATATGGTATCCAAAGGATTCAGATTTTGTACTAACTGGTTATTCAGATGTAGACTCTACATGTTGTAGGGTTAACAGGAAAAGCACAAGTGGTACATGTCAAGTTTTAGGTACAAGGTTGATTTCTTGGTTCATCAAGAAGCAGACCACTGTCTCAACCTCTACTGCAGAAGTAGAATACATAGCTGCAGGAAGCTGTGCTGTACAGGTACTTTGGATGAGGTCTTAGCTTGCGGACTATGGGCTAAACTTTTCAAAAACAAACATATTTTGCGATAACACGTCTGCAATGGCTATTTCTGAAAATCCTGTTTTTCATTCGAGGACCAAGCACATTGATGTCGGATATCACTTTATCCGAGATCATGTACAGAAAGGTCACATAAAGTTGGAATACATTCCAACAGAAAAACAAATTGCAGACTTTTTACAAACCCCTCACATGAAAATAAGTTTATCATGTTCAGAGGAGAACTGGGCATGATAGATTTAAATGAGAAAAATGACCATGTATACTGTTCTGCTGCTCTACTGCAGGTGTAAATGCAGACGAGCGAGATTTTTAAAAAAAAAATGGGTTTAATGTTTTCAAAAAGTGCAGACGAGCAACTTTCCTCTACGGCTCTACTGTAGGTGTAGATGCAGGCAAACATGATTTTTAAAAATGGGTTTAATATTTTCAAAGAGTGTAGATGAGCAACTTTGCTCCACTGCTCTACTGCATATGTAGATGCAGACGAGCAGACCACCTGAAACGCACTCAGTGTTTTTCAAGTGATGCAGACGAGTGACTTTTCTCTACTGTTCTACTACACAAGCTATGCAGATTAGAGACAGGTGCCACTTTACTGCTCCTATTTTTGGAAAGAAATATTTTCATAATTATCTCATTGATTCTCGCAACGGGCAGAAAAATTTTAGGAAACTGTGTAACAGTTACCTTTTAATTCTCCACGATAAAAATTGTACAGTAACTATAAAAGGAGAAAGTACTGTTACAGAATTCACTTTACGATTCTTTCTCTTTTCTCTCTAAGCAAACAAACCCTAACTCTCTATTCTCTTTGTTTGCTCTCATACTCTCCATTCAATCTCTTCTCTGAAAATCTTTGAAAAATCAAACTTCTCGAACAAAGATTGCCGACAAACCCTCCAAATCATCAAGACCACAAGTGAGCCCTGCAAAGAAAGATTTACAAACAGGTGTGGTTGTTGACTTTGAGACTCTTACACACGAGTTTGACGAAGTCAGAGAAGTTGGAGAATCGATCTAAAAAGCCGGACTGAAGTACTTGTGCTAGATCACTAGACACATCTTTGACAAAAAAGTTATGGATCTGATTGAAAAGGCTAGGGTTTCAAGAAATTTTCAAGAAATCAGTTACATTCACAAGAAGACAGTGATTTAAATCACTGTGGATGACATGGCTCATATCTTTAGACTGTATAATGATGGCTCAAGGGTGATTCCCCCAAGCGTCAACACAGACGGACGGTTCGCGAGGCTCGAAACTGAACATCAGAAAGAGGGGATAAGAACGATGAAGAAGTTCTTGGCAAAGGAACACAAATTCCTTGCAGACGTAGTCAAGAAACCCATGATGTCCAGGGAGTACTCAAAGGACCAGATCACACAAGATCAGCAGGAGATCATGTGTGCCATCTTGATGAAACACCAGGTGAGCTGGGCCAGCTTGATGATGTATCAACTAGCCAGTGCAGTAGAGGCCAGACAACCTCTCTAGGGCAGACTACTGAGCATCATTTTGAAGGATAAGTTGAAGCAGTGTGATGCTCAAGAAAGACCATGGACGGTGTCAAAGCAAATCGACATCAAAAAGATTGGCAGATTGTCAGCAAGCCTGGCAAAAGGAAAGAAACTCACTGCAGCACAACCACAACCACCATCGAAGCCTACTGCAAAGGCTGCAGTGCAGTAGAGAGCTTAAAAGCCCAAGAAAATAGCAGCTTCTAAGGCTGTCAAGCCTACAAAAAGGAAGCTAATCCTCCAATCCTATGAAGAATCAGAGGAACCAATTGTAAGAAGGGTCACCGAGGAAGAAGAATAGTCTGCAGACATGCAGACTGGAAAAGGAGGTATAAATGTACAGACTGGAGAAGAAAGTGCTGACGTGCAGACCACTACTGCATTTGCTACTGTGCAGACTGGCTCTGCACTTATAGTAGTGCATACGAGCGAAGCACCAGCTGCAGCAGTGCAGACGATTGAAGGTGTAGACTTGCGGTAGAGGGAAGAAGGTACAGACGAGTAGGAGACTGAAGAACCTACAAACAATAGACGATACATCCAATCACTGTAGTTGAGGAAGGCTGATTCTCAAGAACACTTCCCTTAAAGATTCCTGAAGTAGTAGCTCTACATGACTCAAATATAGCTCTTGAGTTCATAAGGGGAGGTGCAGACGAGAACTGTAACAGTTCATACTGAGCTAAATGATGAGTTTTGAAGAAACTCAGGAGGGTCCTCAAGTTGAATTCAGAAGGGAAATGTTTACAAGGGGATTCACACGAAAGGAGATTGAGGATATTGAAGCAAAACTACGAACCCTTGATACTTCAACTCCAAAAAAAGTCCCTACTGCAACGGCTGGGATCACAATCAATGAAGATACAACAGGTACATCAACATCAACAACTTTGATTCCCTACACTGACATATCTCTTGTTCCTTATGCAGATGATGATGATGAGCTGGAGATCATTCAAGTAAGGACAGTAGAAGAATTTTGAGCAGCCGAGGAATAAGAAGAAGACCCAGAGGAAAGAAAAATTTGAAGAAGCACTTCAATACGTTGAAGAGCTGAGAAGGAAGGCCCAAGAGCATAGAGCACAAACTGATGCTCTCTTGGGAAAGCCTCAAAAGCAGGCAATACTACAAGAATTTGCCAAGAAGCACAAACTAAGGAGGAGTAAAGCTACAGTGAGCAATGTACCTGAGAAAATTCCCACAACAAAAGATGAACAGCTTGTAGAAGAATGGAGGAAAATGGATGAAGCTCTTGAAGCAGATGCAGAATAGATCCACAAAGTGGCTGCACTACAAAGAGCCACTCAGCAGTAGACGGCTCAGCAAACTAGGCTGGAGAATAGAGTAACTCCTACACAACCACCAGCTGGTCCTTCCAAGAAAAAGAAGACCTCAAAGAGCAGTAGACCAAAATTGGTTCCATCCGAACCTCGGCAGCTATTCACCATTTGTCCCGATGGATCCAAAACATTGATAGGGGACATCACAGGTATGACGGAAGGAGAAATCGAGCAGTTGGTCCTTCTACAACAACAAGTTTCTAAAAAGAAGAAGAGACTAGCAGAACCTTACATACTCTTCATTGGAGTATTGGAGTGGAAGGACTCCACACTGAAGATAGGCAGACACAGACAAGATCAATTGCACCAAGTTGAGTTTGTTCACTCAAAAGAAGTATGACTTGAGGTGAAAAGAATTATTGACAAGCATGTTCGAGTAGCAACACAGAAAATCCAGGAGTACTTGTCCTGACCACAGGTTTGCAAACCACCATCTCCTTGGGGCGAAGATGATGGTGGTTATGAAGATCAAGGCTGAGATAGCCATCTTGATGAACTAATTGATGAAGTTGAAAGGGAAGGAATCCTCCAATAGATGCAAAAGGGTACTTAGATGCAGACCAGGGAAGCTGATGCAACAAAACCAACAATGGAATAAATTACAGCAGACGAGGCATTACCACTTCAGCGATTACAGAACCTACAGTAAAGCAGACCATTTCAACAGTTATAGACGAGCAGACGAACTTGGCTCTTGGAAAAGAGAAAGTTCCAGCAGATGGGAGGATAAATGCAGTTGAGCCACCTGAAACCACTTCTGTAGACGAGTCACTGTCTGCAGTCAAGCAACTTCCTCAACCTTCACTTATACCTGATGGAAGACATGGAAGAACTGCAAATCCCTGATGTTGAAGAGCAGAGTGCAGAAGAAAGCACATCGAAGGAAATGACTCTTTCAACACTTAGAAGACATCTGCTAGAAGACACTCCCTCAGTTCACGAAGCAACAAGTCAGCAAAGAGAAGTCCCACCAATCCACATACAATTCACTCCTCAATCTTCATTTGGATTGCCGCAGATAACTGAAGACCTGTAACGCCCCGATTTTCAAGTCATTTACTGAAAACCCTCATGGCATTACTGCCGCTAGGGTCCCACAAACCTTAGCCAGGCAATTCAACTTAACTTAGCACAGATAGAAATTCAAATAATTATACACTTTAGGTATCAGGAATCTAAGTCCACAAGTGCACTTATTAGTTACATATTAAAGCAGCAGAAACTAAGAAATGTTATCCTAAGCATTAATATATATTACAACAGGATCATAGCTTAATCAAAATCCTTCCTCAAGTCTTGCACCTGAAAAGATGGAAATAAAGAAACAGAAAAAAAGCAACGCCGTGAGCTATACAAGCTCAGAAACGTGCCGGCCCCCTCTTCAGGGGAAGCACAAAAAAGGAAAGAAGAGAGAACAATCTGTTTTGAAATCACAATAAAATCAGTCATACAATTAACATTCATAATAGACCACAAATATCCTCTCGTTAACACTGTGACCTTGGCTAAACATGTAAATCCATAGCTTCTTCTAGAAGCTTAAAGTCCGGGTCACTCGAAACAGGGGATCAACCTGTAACGACGTCCAAGGGTCTCCTGCAGCGAGATACCCCACAACCTGACAAACTCACAGGGTTGTCTATGCGTATAAAATGATTAGTCGTAACTACTCATCCCTGTACAGTTTAACCTGACATCTTTCCCAAGTCACAGTGTAACAACTTAGTAGGATTAACAAACTCGGGGTCTAACCTCACCTCTCATGAATTCATTCCTATTTTGCATGTTCATCTTTAACATGACATCATTTATAGGATTAACCTGTATTAACCCTAACCTTTTGTTCATTATCGTGTGCCAAACCTTGAAAACCTACTTTATCACATTCATATAACGTACAAGGTTAACGGAGAAAAACCTACCCAAACCCTAGCATTAGGATTATCAGGGTTAGGTTATCATGAACTGCGCTAAGCTACAAGTGCTACCACACAATCATACAATAACACGATAATGTAAACATAACACAGCACAACATAACACAGTGCACAGGGCAAAACTACCCATCACGCATTAATATACAACTAATATATTAACATGTAACGCCATCCAAATACGGAATCTAAACGTTACCTTGTTATGTGAGACTCGGGTTGTTTGCGTTATACCAAAGGAAAAACAGTTTACGTCTCAGTTCCTGCACAGTATAAGTACGATACGTTCGTTACAACATATTTCTTTCATATATTTCATTATTTCTACGTACTCATGTGTATTATACATTCATAAATACGTCTACTACGTCATTACGTATTCTTACGTACATTCCGTTATTTCCACGTATTTACCTATATCGCACAAATACGTAAACTACAACGTACTTTTATTCAAACTTTGTATTGTTGGCCTTTTATACAATCAAACGCATATTTTTATACAAACTAAATCCTTTTTGGCTCTACGTACGATTATATACGCAATTTTTCCATGTTTTCTTGTCCAAATACTGTATCTTAACAGTCATAATACGTATATGAATTGATACGACGTATAAAATATATTGAAAAACCTTTCCTGGACTGTTCCAAGTAGGTCACGGGCATGAGGTAGGGAGGCTCACACCTATGAGTCTTCTGCTAGAATTCAAACGGTGCCAGAACTCAGACGGTGCCAGAATTCAGGCAGTGTGCTCGCGTCCAGATTTCTTGTTTCCTATGCAAACATTAAACGCGCATAACTTCCTCGTTTCTTAACCAAATTGAGTGATTCTTGACTCATTGAAAACTTCAAGAAGTCCTCTACAACTTTGTTTCAACCTCATTTGCTGAATCAGGTACAACTGGGGTAAAAAAGCATTCTAATATCGAACATCAAAGCTGTCCAGAAACACCTTTGGCTGGTTTGCTAATTTTTGCGTTTTACCCAACCAATTCAATCCCAAATGATCAAAAACTTCATAAACATAACATTTACTTAGTTTTTGTCATGTTTGTTCAATTTTGGGCTTGTTTGATACGTAAAAACTTAGGTCTCGGGTCTCACGAGCATAACTCGTTTTTTGGGTCAAATATTAAATTCTCTGTCCGTGGTCTTTTTTTCTTGTTATTTTCCTTGTTTTTTGATCACATATGATCAGTTAGAGGTTATGAACAGAGAAGGAAAAGGTCACCCTCTTGTTGAAACTGATTTGAGCTTGTTTTTCTTTGGTTGTGAATCTCGACTTAGTTGCTTCCTTGGATGATTTTTATGCTGCCACGATGTATCCCCAGCTGCTGTGATCCTTGAGAACAAACAAGGGAATCAAATAAGAATGGAAGAGAGGAAGAGCAAGAAAATAGACGAGAGCTAGGAGAAGGAGAGAATCTAGAGCAAGTGAATTAGGTTGATCTTCCTAGCTTAAGGTTAGAATGAGTGGATGAGTGTGGTGGTTCAAATGATGATCATGGTGGGGGAGAAGTGAGTTGGATGGACTAACTGATCCGCTATTGCACCAACCTTTTCAAGAATTTCAAATGGCCCAATGTACCGAGGACTGAGCTTTCTCTTCCTGCCGAAACGCATAGCACCTTTGGTTGGTGATATTTTCAAAAAAACATGATCATCGACCTGAAATTCCAAAGGTCTGCGCCTTACATCAGCGTAGCTCTTCTATCGATTTTGAGCCGTTCTCATCCTCCCTTGAATCAGCTTCACTTTGTCAGCTAGTTCTTGAACCATTTCTGGTCTTAATTGAACCACATCTTGAATGTCATTCCAATACACCGGTGTTCTACACTTCCGGCCGCATAATGCTTCCAATACCGATACTGAAATGGTAGCAATTGTTGTATGTAAACTCAACCAACGACAAATGGAGATCCCAAGAGCCTTGAAAATCAACAGCACACGCTCGCCACGTATCTTTCAGAGTCTGTATTGTACGTTCCGTTTGACCATCAGTTGTTGGGTGAAAGACAGTACTGAAGTTCAACCGCGTACCAAGAGCTTCTCGTAGACTGTGCCAGAACCAAGATTGAAATCTCGTGTCCCTATTAGACACTATTGTGCTAGGAACTCCATGAAGTCGCACAATGGTCCTTATATACTCCTGAGCCAATCGTTCAGCACTCCATGTGTTCTTGACTGGTAAGAAATGTGCGGACTTTGTCAAGCGATCCACGATCACCAAGATGGAGTTCAGCCCTCCAACCGTGCTAGGAAGACCAACCACGAAATCCATGGATATCGCATCCCACTTCCATATCGGTATCTCCAGCGGTCGAAGTAATCCACCCGGTCGTTGATGTTCAATCTTCACTTGCTAACAGACCAGACATTTGCTGACAAAGTCAGCAATCTCCCGCTTCATATTGCTCCACGAATAACACCTTCGTAGATCTTGATACATCTTAGTACCCCCTGGATGAACGGAATAAAGGTTTTGGTGAACCTCCTCCAGAGTCTTCTTTTTCAACACCTCATCATTGGCTATACAAATTCGATTCTGGAGTAGTGATCCGTCTTCATGAATCACAAACCCCACTGCTGTTTCCTTCTGAGCTTCTTCCCTCAGCTTTTGAAACGCAACATCATTCAATTGCGCTTGAGCTATCTCCTCGTGGAGGTTTAAGCACACTTGCATTTCAAAGAGTCTTCCAGTTGTTGTCCCAGCACGAACCCCGATCTCCATCTTACGAAACTCACCAACTAACACACCCTGAGTAATCCTCATCATATGCAAGTTCCCTTCCGTATCCCGAACCTTTCTCCTTAGAGCATCGGCCACCACATTCGCCTTTCCTGGATGATACTGAATATCTACATCATAGTCATTCAGCAGCTCCAGCCATCTTCGTTGCCTCATGTTCAACACCTTCTGAGTGAAGATGTATTTCAAGCTCCTATGGTCGGTGAAGATTTTGCAAGATACACTATAGAGGTAATGCCTCCAAATCTTAATTGCAAACACCACCACGGCTAACTCCAAATCATGCATCGGGTAATTTAGCTCGTATGGTTTCAATTGTCTCGATGCATGAGCTATCACCTTTTTGTGTTGCATGAGGACACGCCCAAGTCCTTGCTTAGAGGCATCGCTGTACACACAGAACCTTTCTTCACCGGAGGGAAGTGTAAGCACCGGAGCTGAGGTAAGACGTCTCTTGAGTTCTTGAAACGCCTTCTCACAGC
>JAOVYX010000549.1:0-13535 GCA_035668315.1 Drosera spatulata
ACAACCCCCCCCCCCCCCCCCCCCCCCAAGTCTTTCTATGCCTGAGAATTAACAAACGATACGGTAGTTTGCATATATACATTAATAATTTTCCCGAAGTTTGTATTGCGGAACACCAAAGTCAATGATTATAACAAATTTAATGTATAAATAAAATGAGCTTTTGTTACATCCATGTAAGATTGAATATGAAGTACAACAATAAATTAATATATCACTATAGTTATATAAAGTGATATGTGAAACTGATTTTAAATCATCCATTACTAGCTGCAACAAGCCAAAAAAGATGCCCTTTCTTTCCCAAATCCCCACACTTTCAATCGACGCCATGTTTGCACATGGAAAACAACAAGAAAGAAAAAAGGGGGGAAAAAAAAATGAGAGACTCAAAAATCAAAAGGGGAATACGAACAGGGAGGAAAGCAAAAAGAAGCCCAATAATTCAAACAAAAAGGGTATCAAAATAGAGAGAATTACCTATTAGTCATCAAAACTTTACATATTTATCAATTACTAATATCCCATTATCTTATTTATCAATTGGTCTTCTATCAAAAACAAAAGACTTCAATCTAATAAGGAAAGACAAAAAATAATTGCTAAACTCAAAATCAAATAGTAATTAATAAGTTAGGGATGATTTTTTGATAAATAAGTTTCAAAAATAAGACCTATTAATAATTTACATATCAAAATACATGATTACGAAGAATAAAAAACAATAACTACCTAGATATCTCATCACGGATAGGGTCCGGGGAGGTTGGGACGTACGTATCATTAATCCTGTTGCAAGCAGTAGAGTGAGTGTTTTCTAATGCCATCACAAAAAGGAACTCATGTGTGTTTGTGTCAATTTTATTATTTTCTTAATCATAATTTTCTTGTTTGTGTCAATTTTATCATTAATTTGTGTCATTTTAGTTCATTTTATTATTTAGAGCGTCGATACTGTCGTATTTCTTGTTTTCGTTGCAGAGCTAAAGAAACCAAAACTTTTTGGTGTAATGAATATTTTGGAGTGTTCAAGAAGATTTTAGAGTGTTTAGAGATGATTTTCATCTACCATCTAATAGAAAGAAAAAAAAAAAAAAACAAAACAAAGCAGAGCAAAAACAAAATTAAATTATAAAAGTTATGAGAATTTAAAAATCGACTGATTTTATGATCTTTGACACGACATGTATTTGCCATGCACGACCCGTGCAACATGATTATCAAAAGTTGCTGAGCACGGGTCGTGCTGGGTGTGTCTGCTTGGCACGGGCCGTGCTTGACAACATATCAATAATTTTTATCTTCGCTATTTTGGGGGAAATTAGTTATTTTTCGTTTTCCTATAAATATCCAGGACGAAATATCATCTTCCAAAGAGTTTTTCATGAGGATTTTCAAAGGGAAGAGTCACCGATCCAATCCGAGATGACGAATTTCACGGACAATACCGAGAGATACGTCAAGGAAGATTGAGATCTACGTTACGCTATGTTCCACCATTGAAGAGTTTATCATCGGCCGTTATCAATGACCAACCTTTGTTGGCCTAGGGTTTAGTATCTCTTTTCTTTATTCGTTGTGATTTGTAATGACTTTTTGTGATCGTTTTATGAATTGTTTATTTTTCATTATGACGGTTGTAGCGTAAATATTTGAGTATGACTTAGTGATTTAATCTTGTTCATGAATTTTATGAGACATGATCTTGGTTTTAAATAGTTTCATGTTCGTAATTTATGGTATCATTTTATATGTTGATGATATTCAAAATTACTTTTTTATTGTAGTTGGATTGGCCATCAAAATATGCTAGAGAAGTATGTATGTAGTAAAGTCATTCTCTTTTGGTTGATAATAGTAACAAGTTTATAGGTTAATGTCATTCTCTTTTGGTTAACCTATGATCACATGAATATGAGCATGATATAACGTTAATCTGTGTTAGGTCAATATTGTGAGGTGTTTAAGAAATATTCATAATGTGACATATTTAGTCTATGTTATGTTCTTGTTTTGACATAGAGTAATTATGTTAGTTTGTTTATGACATATTTTATGATAAACAATTACTTATTTTGGTAACTCTCTTTTTATCGTACTTAATTAGAACACCTACCGTAATAGAACATGAGATAAAAATATTAGTCTATGATTAAATTCATGACAAGTGAAGATTACTGAGGCCATGCGCTTTATTGAACTTGATTAAATTCTCAAGAAAAACTTAAAATTGAACCATCTTAGTTTATTATATTGTTTTGTTTAATTTTTGTTCTTTTCAACTACACCCCCCATTTTAATTTCATTGAAAATTATGAAGATCAGTTAAATTATTTTATATTATAAATCCGTTCTCTGTGGGTTCGACCCGTACTCATCAGTGCTATATAAATTTAATTATTCAGAACCAGTAGTACGGATATAAATTCTAATTTGCATACTTTATGAGGGGTGTTGTCAAAATTTGGCGTTGTATTCAAAAAACGTTGTATAAATTAATTTTTCTTATCTTTGTGTTTTCTTCCTATCCTTTTTCTTTTCTTCTAGTTTTTGTGTGCAAAAACTTTCAAGGCATAAGTTTATTACAGCTGTCAAGAGCAAAGTTTGAAATGTCCTATCCAAATTACTCTAGTGAGACCTTTCCATATTTTGATTTGAGATGTGCTATGAGAAACCCCTATGTCAATCGTTTTTCTTTACTACAAACATTAAGGAACCCCTTGCATATTGGGTTTTCAAATCTATATGTTTCATATCCTCATCAAGATCTCTATCGATTTCGCAATTCTCATTATGATGGAACTATGGGTAGTCAAAATATTAATTGTTCATTTCAAAACTACCCACTTGAATTTGAAGGGTACCAACACTATTCTTATCAATCATTTGAGAATCCTTCAAATATATCCTAAATTTATATGACTTAATTACATCATTAGCCATTAGTATGTTAACTTCTCAAGAGGCTACTAAAACATGTATCCTTAAGTTAACAAATCAGATATTGATCTTGGGATCGACAATAAGCGACTTTGAGGATCAATTCTCGAAAGAGTTAGTGTCTCAACCTTTTGACGATTGAAGTAAAATATGACTTCACATACTCTAGTGATGATGAGTCTACCTATGATGATGAATTAGAATTGAAGGAGTGTTCTTCTAAAAAAATTTCTTCTCCTTGTGGACAAAAGGAATAAAAAACTTTAGACGAGGAGTTATTTCAAATGATTGAAGATGAATTTCTTGAGTCGTTGAATAATTTTGGAGAGGACAAAATTGATGATGAACAATTAGATGACAATTGTGAGGATTTTGAAAATGCATGGTATTTCTATGAAAACCAACGACGAGACATGAAAGAACACAATGAAGTACTTGCTAAAGAGCATGTTAGGTTTCCTTTGATTCAATCTTCACTCCCTAAACTGTTAAGCCTTCAATATTCTATCGATAATGTTTTTCATGAAAATGAATCTTGTCATGAGGGAGTTGAAATGAAAATTAATTTTATATTTTGCATTGATCATTATTATTTTGATGAATTTAATATTACGAATATAATGTTTTGTTTGAAGCTGCTGATGGTTTTACAATGTTTGAAGCATAAGAAGAAGATGGTGGCAGCTTGATTACAAGAACACTATAAATAACATTAAAGAGCCCGGCTATAGGCTTTAAACCGAGCACTTCTTGGGAGTCAATCCAATTATTGCTATTTTTCTTTGTACTTTGAGTGAATATATATTTCGTTAATTATCTTGATTTTGTTTGTTTTTAAGGAGAGACGGATTATTTGCAAGCCAAAAATGTGCAACGCGGAGCAGATCCTACACATGCAATAGCAGCTTCATCATCATTTCTTCGCATCATCATCGCTACCCAAGCAGTGATACAAATTATGAGTATTGTCCTATGGTTTTTATTTTACTTTTTTTTATATACATTGTATGATTCTAGTTTGTCAGAGGAGAAGGAGAATTGAAAACTGAGATTATGTAGTATTTGTATGCTCTAAACTATGGTCTGTGTAATTTTGTTATGTCACTTCTTATTTGTTGAGTAAACTTTGTCATTTATTTTTCTTGTCAAGTCGTGTTTTGTTGTGTCTCATTTTGTTACAAAAAAAAAGGTTGAAATTTTTTTAGAAAAAGTGTTAAAATTTTTGCTTTAGTAAAGGAATTAACACAAGAGTTTTTAGGAACTATGCAAAATGTGTTAACTCGAAACAAAGAAATGAGATAGATGTTATACTAGACATAAAGATGGCCTAAGTTAAAACCCCACTTGGTTACATAGCGGATTGTTGTTCAAAGTATCGCTAGGTTTGCATTTCTAGCAGCGCACATATGAGGGGCAATTAAACACGGGATGTGAGGACAACTATAAGGCTAGATTCTTATAATACAATGAGCTTAAGTTACTAACTACGTGATAGTGGTAAGGTAGAGAGGTGTGCATCGTAAATCATTTATTCCATTTCTTTGTGTATCCATAATGTAACGTCCCGACTTTCTATTACTTATTATACATATGATGTCACTGCCGTTAGGCCCAACGCGCCAGCTAGGCAAAAACTATACTTCAGGACTTAGTCATAAGAATTAAGCTAAGTTACTTATACATATTTAGTTTAGAAACTTTTGATGCACTCAATCATATCTCAGAATATCAGCTTTGCAGCGGAATTTACATCTCTTTCCAAGATTAGAATACCTTTCACACATAAGCTACATCTAACTTCAAATCTTAGGTCACACTTCTCCTTCAAGTCTTGCTGCTATAACAAAGAAAAGAAGAAAGACACAGAAAAATAGTAACCGTGAGATATAGAAGGTCAATAACGTGTCGACTCCTACCACGTAATAAAGCTCGAAATCACGTGTCCATCGACACTCCAGACATTATCGACGTCATTTACTACCGTCATATCCTTTATGGTAATAACAGTCAAGACCTCTATACCAAACAAACTGAGACAATGACACTTTGACACGATAGGTCCCCAGTCTAAGTCTCACGCACTGCTGCACTCAACAGTTCACTCAAAACTTTGTTATACTTACCATCGTGTCAATCACACAGAGACGACAGACAATAGATACCCTCAATGTTATAATTATGCCCTTGGCGAGACAAATTTAATTTCATAGATAAGCTTTATTCAACTTTAGCAAAAGGGACATCCGCAAAAGGGGATCAGCCAAATCGGAGCCCAGGGTCTCTTGCAGTAAGATACACTCATACCAAAAGGTCGATAAAAGAATGTCACCACCAAGTCCCTGTATAACACATGTGACAGACACAACGCTCTTTGTGTTTTATACCACAGAGTTATCTCACCAATTATGGATTTACACTCTTTTCACACATTCATCCTCATTATACTAGCAAATAAGACATAACACACACCATGCAATAACATTCCACAACACTCAGTATTTAGCACATAGCACACAACAGTTACAATCAGTATTTTACGTTAGTCACATTTAGCGATTACGTCCAAAGATTCCAATGTATATTATTATAGTCATGGTATAATAACACGCATTGTCACTTACAATAAATCTAAACGTTATCTTTTATAATAGTTCTTCGCGTGAACACGTTCAGCCTCGTCCTTCAGTGACAATGAGCAGTGTCTTCGAGTCCTATAATATAACAGGATATACGTATTAAGACACACTCTTATGCATGATGTTCACGTTATGGATTTGAGCATTAAACAGCACGGCCCGTACAACTTGAAGGACTGAAATCGCTGCCCATAGTGACACGGCCCTTGTGATACAACACGGCCCGTGTTGCCTTACAATTTGAAAAATGGCTTATTGCCCATAATGACACGGCCCGTGTTGCTTAAAAATCTAGAAAATGGTTTACTCCCCATAATGACATGGCCCGTGTTGATACAACATGGCCCGTGTTGCTTCACAATATGAAAACTGGCTTATTGCCCATAATGACTTTTTAATACTTCATAATATTTCGTTCAAATCTATAACTTCGTATATACAACTCCAAAATTATTTCGTAAAATTATACATAAACTAGACTTCTTAATATTTCCATTGAATTAAAGTTTATATCATGAAACTTACTAATAATAGCAGTTTATTCGTTCAATGTTATATTTTTTGCTAGATAAGGCAATTTGACCTTTTATCAATAATCAGCACATAACTCCTTATATACAACTCCAAATCTGGATATGTAAACTATTCTAGAAACTAGACCTCAATGGATTTCTAGTGATATAAAGCTTGTTTTCTAACCTTATTTTGTGTAATTCCAGATTAAGGCACAAAGTCAGTTCTATAATCAATTTCTTACTGATTGATATACCCGCACATTTTGATTTATTTCTTGACATTCACAACTCCAAATCATGATCTATTAACTTCATTATAAACTGAACATACGTAGTTTTAATATATATTAATGGCCAAATTTATCTCAAAGGGTACGATTTTATACAAAATTTCTAATCTTGCATATTATGCTATCCGGAATATCAAAAACTGATTTTTTTTCTTCAATCATGGTTTTTTCATGTTTTTCGTTCATGCAAGTTCTTATGATCCCATTTTTATATCGAGACAAGATCAAACAAATGTTTCTCACCTTCACTTACCATGATCATCAATGGCGACAATGAGCTCCAACGAATGACGATTTGAATCGTGAAAGGTGAATAATGATAAGGCCGAGCTTTGGCCGCCTTGCTCCTCTCCACGAATCCATTGTGAATTGTTGGAGAAGAGATGGAGATGAGAGAAGATTGAGAAGTTTATGATTAAAGTGAAGAGTGAAGTGGAGTTAAGTGGGAGGAGAAGTGGAGGAAGTAGGCAAAGTGCAAGAAGTTAGGCAAATATCGGATGAAGGTAGTATTAAAGGATCATAATCCCTTATATTTGTGTAACAGTTTAATTTCATCCGTTTTTAGCATATTTTTATCTTGATTTTGACAAATAAATTTTATAACCCCGTTAAATAAATTATGACATTTAATAATATACTATTTTTGTTAATAATCTAGAAAATAAATTATCTCAAATTTTTCGGAACTTTTTACATAATCCTTTAAACCTCCCTTACCTAACACTATTATTCCCTTGTTTTTTCTTTCTTTCATCTCGTATTTTATGTGATACACTGTTTTGATTGGGCATACTTGAATTTATTATTTGAGTTTTTCTATATTTTTTATGTCATGAACTCCATAAAAGAACCCTTTTGAACCTTATTACATATACAAGTCAAGGTGACGTAATTTGGGATATTTTTGTATGGGATGGTTAGGTTCTTACATTGTAATGTGGCACACAATGTGCTGGGATTATATTATAAAAAAACGGAAAAAAAAAAAGATTGTCAAAGCAATCCAGCAAGCAAAAACTTCAAATGTATCATGTTCTTTATCTCGATAATCAAAATTACCATCTATGTCTATAAATAAAAAAGGGGAAATGATATTCAATAAGATGAGATTGTTAAAAAAAAGAAAAAAAAAGAAAGAAAAAAAAAGAAAAAAAAAGGAGAGATTCTGTTTGTTATTTCAAGAAAACACTAGTCCTAATAAAGGGATGATTAGAAGACCTTTTGTGGTTTAGTACGTTTGGTGTTCTATTTGTAAATGCCTTAAGAGACGGATGTATTGATTGTTTATCTTGACTCTTATCATATTTAGTTGTCCTTGTTGAATGATCACCTAGGGATATGAGGAGGAGTTTATTAAATTCTCAAGAAAAACTTGAAATTGAACCATCTTAGTTTATTACATTGTTTTGTTTAATTTTCATTCTTTTCAACTACACCACCCTCCCCTTTTAATTTCATTGAAATTACGAAGATTATTTAAATTATTTTATAAAGTAAATCTGTTCCCTGTGGGGTCGACCCATATTCATTATTGCTACATAAATTTAATCATTCAAAATCAGTAGTACGGATATAAATTATAATTTGCACACCTTGTGATGGATATTGTCAGGAACACATTTGGAAACTAGTAAAAATTGATATAAAAGATTAGATTAATTTGTAAAGATAAAAGAATAATACAAACACAAACAAGAAGACGAAAACAATAATACATGATCGCGAAAATGACGAAGGATAGCAACAAATAAATAAATTAATTAATAACTAAGGGTCTGTTTGGTATCATTTCTATTTCTTATTTTCTATTTTCGTTTCACTGACTAATGAAACAAAACTGTTTGGTATCACTTCTGTTTTTAATTTTTTTTAAACGAATAAAACGAAAACAGAAAATAAAAAACAAGAAAAAATGATTTTCCGTTTCTGTTTTTTGTTTCATATGAGTTCAATATTCTAGATCCTTTAAACAAAATTCATTTTATTTTGTAAAGTGATATTGGTTTTCGCTATTGGTTTTTTGTTTCTGTTACTTGTTTTGGTTTCTTCACTTTTGAACAACAATACCAAACAACCCCTAAGTAACTAAATAAATCAATGAAAAAAATAGATCAAACAAATCTTACCTACCCTTATCATAAGATTAACAATTATACTAAAGCTATCCTATTACTCTTATTGTATCACGTCAAATATTCCTAACAAGGGCTGTGTCACTTGTTAGTCTGAGCAGGGTCAAGTCTTGTTTGATAACTCCACAACAATGTTTCTTCGGTCCCCCCCTACGACGTCTACCTCCTACTAACTAGATGGATTCGTAATGTCTAACTGGATTCCTATGCACTACATGACCAAACCATCTTAAACTTATCTCATGCATCTTATCCTTAATAAAAAAGACTTCGAGTCTCCCTCGAATCCTCTTGTGAGACTCCACACATCCAACGTAGCATTCTTATTTTTGTCACATGTATTTTGTTCACTTGAGCTTTCTTCACAAGGCAACACTCTACTCCATACAATAATGTTGCTTTATCACAATGCGATAATACTTGTCCTTTAATCTCAAGGAAATCCTTTTATCACATAGCACGCCTGAGGTTTTTCTTCATTTTTTCCATCCCGCTCTGATACGATGGACTATGTCATCATCAATCTCTCCGTTTCCTTGTATGTCTTCTCAAGACGTTGCGTGGAACTCCATAAGACGTTTTGTGGAACTCTATCATATGTCTTCTCAGTATTGATCAAAACAGTTAAACATTCATGTGTATACTGAAAAAATTGTTGGATATTCATATGTACACTATTCATCTTTAGTTTTTATGATAACAAATTTCATTCTCCACAAGATCCCTTGATGTGTTTTGTGTGAGTATTACAGGTTGATAAATAGGCAGACTCACACACTGGATATTTCACAAGGATGATTTAAAGACTCTAAATAGAGGACATTGAAGAACAAGGATCCAAGTGAAGTGAGGTTTGAAAAGGTTTTGATTTCCATACATTGAGGTTTTAAAAGGTTTTGAATTCTGTTTTCCAAAGACTACATTAGGTCAATTCTAACCTTTACCTGCTCATAGACTAATTATGATTGTTATTATTGTCATAGAGTTAGATCGAGTCTTATATTCGGTTTGTTGCTTGCAGAGTTGTAAGTGACACCAATCCCAGAGTTGGGATGAGTAGCTAGTTCGGAGTAGAACAAGGGGTTTGTAGCAAGTCTGGAGTAAGACTTGTGAGCAGCAGGTCTAGAGTTAAATCTTGGGTTTGGGTTGTAACCTAGAGGTAGGTTCAACTACGTGGTTTGTTGTCCTAGAGGTAGGAAACAAAGAGTGGAAGCTGGTTGTACTAAGAAGAGAGAATAATGCAAGAGTTTCAAATATCCTACTAGGGACTCGATTAGTCTCATAGTTAATAACTTGTTAACTATGGGGATACCGGTATAAATCTTGTGTCCATTTACATTGTGGATCTTTAATTTGCATACTTGATAATCATCGCTCAAAGAAACAAAGTTTAAAATTGACATACATTTAAGTAATCAACTGAATCAAGTTTACAATTTGGAATTGGTGTCACTGTTATTAGATTATCAATAGTGATTAAATTGAAATCATCATAAAACCTCTGTCAAAATCACATAGTTTGATTGTCTAGGGTTTAATGCTGGTACTGGTTCCATTCTATATTCTGCTGCATAGGTTACTTGTTTGTGCTATTTGTGAAAAAGTTTCAATGCTCAATTCATTACCCTCTTGAGCAGTCTAATTCACAGAGACTATCAAAAACCATGTGCAAATTCTTCCGATAAATCCTGTAATGGTATACCAATCTCCTCAAAAGATGTATTGCCTCGATAGTAGACCTTCCTGGGATGAAACCAAACTGATTTTTTGTAATATCAACAACTCCTCGTAACCTTCCCAACAATAGCCTCTCCCAGAGCTTCATAGAGGGACTTAACAACATAATTCCCTTATAGTTGTTGCAAAACTGAATATCCCCTTTTCCTCTTGTAAAGGGAAACAATGATACTTGTCCTCCACTCATCTAGCATTGTACCAATCATCAGAATAATTGTAACGTTCCGACTTTCCATTAATTATTAATGATACATATGACGTCACTGTCGCTGCGCCTCAACTAGGTAAAAACTATACATCCTAGCTTAGTCATAAGAATTAAGTTAAATTCATTTATACATCATTAGTTTAGAAACTTTTGATGCACTGAATCATAAATCAGAATATCACTTTCGCTGCGAAATTTACATCTTTTTCTAGAATCGGATTACCTTTGACACATGAGTTACATCTAGCACTAAAACTTAGATCACACTTCTCTCCAAGTCTTGCTCCTGAAACAAAGGGAAGAGAAAAGACATCGAAAAATAGTTGTCGTGAGCTATAAGAGCTCAATAACGTGTTGGCCCCCTTATCAAGGGTTACACCAGAGAAGAAGGTAAGAAAAGAAAAGAAAAATAATCACTTGAATCCTTTGTTCCAGCACTCTAGAACTATCACACCAATATGACATTCAAAATTATCATCACAAGCATACCAGTGATTCGTCCTAATCATATAAGCACATTTAACATCACGTAATTACGCTCGAAACCACACGTCAATCGACATTGTAGACATCATCAATGCAATTTACTATGGTTATACCACTTCTGGTATGACAGTTAAGACCTCTATATCAAACAAACAGAGACAATGACATTGTGACACGACAGGTCCGCAGTCCAAGTTTCACGTATTGTTGCACTCAACAGTTCACTCAAGACTTTGTTATACCTACCGTAATATCAATCACACAGAGACGACAAACAACAAAATAACCTCAATGTTATAATTGTGCCCTTGGTGAGACTTATTCAACTTCGTAAGTAAGCTCTCTTCAGCTTTAACAAAAGGGACATCCGCGAAAGGGGATCAGTCAAACTGGAGCCCAAGGTCTCTTGCAGTGAGATACTCTCATACCAAAACGACCTCAGAAGGTCGATGAAAGAATGCCACCACCAAGTCACTGTATAATACATGCAACAGACACAACGCTTTTCGTGTTTTGTACCACAGAGTTATCCCACAAATTATGGATTTACACTCCTTTCACTCACTCATCCTCTTTATACCAGCAAACAAGGCATAACATAAACACGCAAATCATCTTATCACGACACACAGCAAGCAATGGGCAATAAGGTACGTCGGAACACATTTTATGTCAAATACAATTAGTGACTATGACCAAAGATTCCAACGCATATTATTATACTCACGGTATAATAATAGGTATCGCCACACACAATAAATTTAAATGTTAGTTTTTACCACAGTTCTTCACATGCACATGCTCAGCCTCGTCCTTAAGTGACAACGAACAATGTCTCCAAGTCCTATAATATAATAGGATACGCGTATTAAGACACACCCTTGCGAATTATTGTTCACCTTATGGAGTTAAGCATATTTATTCATACTTCTTGAAAAACCATCATAGTAATATTATGTGGTGGTGCCAAGCTTTAAGAAAAGTCTTTGACACTTATTTTAATAGTCCATGATAATAATTTTATATATTTATCATCATTAGAAGTGTTTGCGAACATTTGGAGTTGTTTAGGAGTCAAAACAGTTCATTTTCGGATTCCGTCCAACATGACCCTTTGACATATTTAAGTCTATAACTTCTCGTATACAACTCCAAAAATTATTTTGTAAAACTCTAAATAAACAAAACTCTATAATTCTTTCATAGAATCAGAGTTTTTAATCATGAAACCTTACCAATAATAGTAGTTTATTCGTTCAAGTTTATATTTTTTTGTAAGATCATATAGCTTGACCTTAATCAGTTCATAAATCCTTGCATACAACTCAAAATCTAGATTTAAACTGTTCTGAAAACTAGACTTCAAGATCTTTCCATTGATATAATTCATTTTCTAAATCTTTCTATGTAGTTATTGATCAAGTCATAAAGTGATCCCTGTAACAAGTTTTTACAGATTAATATATCCGCACATTTTGAGTTATATCTTGAGATTCACAACTCTAAATCATGATCTATTAACTTTATCAGAAACTAGACATGTGAGGATTCAATATATATTAAAATTAGAATTTATCACATAGCCTATGAGTTTTCACAAAATTTCTAAACAAGATGATCACCTTCTTTTATTAATGGTAAAGGATCCTCGTCGCCTTGTAACCCTAGCTTCTCCTCTTCTCCTCAAACTCTCCTTCTTCTCTTCTCTTTCGTATCTCTTCTTTTGCATAACAAGGAGGGTTTTTATATTTGTAAGAAGTTTTTCATGGAGAAGACAACTTGTATTTATAGGAAACCAACCCAATTAAAATAGTTTTAGTGGATAATTATGGGTATTTAGTGGATAATTAATTTAATTTAGGTGGAGTAAAAACTAACATAAAGAAAAATAAGTGTCTAATTTTCATATAAATACGATATTTTCCTATTACGATCGTATTTCACAGTATTTGCGTATTCTTTCATATTTTGTATTCTCTCCTTATTATATCGTCAACAAGACTTTTAATCTTGCAAAATAAAGTATAAATATGATTATTTATTATTCATATTAATTATCGTGAAACTAAATTTTACGGGATTTTTCAGGTCTTTATCATATTTTTGTCATGATTTTTGACAAATGAACTTTATAACGTCATTGTGTAAATTATGACATTCAGTAATATATTATTTTTATTATTATTTGAAAAAATAATTATCTCAATTTGTTTTGGTCTTTATATTTTCCCCCCTGTAAAAGGTTTGGTTCTCGAAACTAGATTTAAGAGAATTTAGGAACTATCATTACATGAATATGGTATCCCTGATGTTTCATGATCGTGACTGCGCTCTATCACGACCGTGATGCGCATAGAAAATCAAACAGAGCTTATATCCATCTGTTATAATCATTACAAGGGCTGTCAAGACCGTGACACCTTCGTTTCTCATACTCCAATAGCCTTTGACAGTGTCATGACCTTTTTTCATAGTTTCTTTCATTTCCAAGTTATTTGAGGTTGTTTTGTTGTGTTTTACCCTTTTCATGTGGTTTTGCGTGTTTTACGCTCGTTTCAAGGCTCTTTTCGTAGTTTTTTGCATTTTCAAGT